>JAMYHX010000041.1:0-153473 GCA_025529335.1 Rhizopus sp. PT2906
ATCCCAATTACAATCCCAATTACAAATGTTTTTGGGATGTTTTCGGGTCCCAAAAAGAGCCAAATAGGGTCCAGTGTTTTTCGCGTGATTTTCCTGCTCATTTAACCTAACCTTAACTTTCTCTTCCTGTTTCCTTATTTTTCTTTTGCTTGTATTGTTGTCAATTGAAAGTTGTTAGCTATGTTAATGTAGTTAACTTCAATAATAATAAGTATTTATCTCTATTGGCGATTTTTAAAGTATAAAACACGTTAATTCTACAATTGAAGCGTGGCATGATTCTATTCACTATAATGTTCCCGAGTTGTTGACCAGCCCATACCTAGCTCTCAGAACAAAAGGTTCGCAATGCATCGCATCATAAACGTTCATTATCAGTTTTTTTATCACATGGAGAAAAGATGTTCTTTGTAATGTATTGAAAGTGCAAAAGTATAGCTATAACCGAATGTCAAAGTAGGTAAAAGGAATAAAAGAATGTGTGCATTTTCTTAATTGAAAAAGTGAAGTAAATTCTTATCTCTCTTTTGATTAGAAAGTATTTTATTGTAGTATAGATGCTTAATCAAGTTGAATGTTTTGTGCATTTGCTATTAGCATGAAGATGGATTTATAAGAGTTTGCAATGCCTGAGTGGCATAAGGCTTTCTTGAAGATATTAAGCGTATTTTGCACACTCTCCTTATTAAGAAAAATAGGGCGTTTGTTATGGATGAAAGCAGGGTAGATAAAAAGGATGTATAGTCTATTATTCAGTTGAGGATTATGTTTCGTAAAAACTCAACATATTTTGCATTTGCTGTTCAACGTGTTGTTTATGAGTGAGGCTACTTCTTCCAAATAAAGTGTAAATAATATGCATATGATATTCATGTTTTTATTTATTTCATGTGTTTACAGATAACTTGAGCAAAATCCTGAAAAAATCACTCTGCCAGAAATGAGTATTATTGTAATGATCGCCTACTTGCTACGGTTCAAAGTTGCTTGAGCCTGTGGTGTAAATAAACCACGACCTGACAAAAGATCAACAAGAGGACGGTGAGTCAGCCACCAAGATTCCAAAGGTTTACGGTTCTTCATATCAGTCAAAGGAACAAGTTCTTTAATGCATCTATAAGTCACTTTGGAGCCAGAGAGACCAATGATAGCAGCAGAGTGTTCAACTCTACAAAGATCAATGGGAGCAGGATTATTCAGATTATGTGCTCTATCAAGAGTAGCGGCTGTGTGTTTTTCAAAGAAATCAAGCGAACATTTTGCAAGTCGAGTTGCTCTAATACGATCTAATGGGCTTGGATTAACGCCTTGTTGAATGTGGCCTAGGACAGCGGTTCTAGAGTCAAATAGGGCATGTCCTTCTTCCTTAAGAATATCGGATATGACTTGAGTTGTGTAAGTCTTGCTAACACTTTCATTACGAAGAATAATTCTGCCTTCAGATTTATCTGCAGCATCATCCATATACATTGCCATCAAGTGTCGAACATCTGATTGGAGACGAGAGAGGTTAACCCCTTCTTCAGGAATATAGATTGTGCTAGCACCACTAGCCAAGCCAGCCTCCACAGCCAAGTAGCCAGATTTACCACCTTGTACTTCCACTACAAACACGCGACGACGTGAAGAACGTGCAGACTGAATGATAGCATCACAAGAGTCAACAATAGCGTTCAAAGCTGTATCAGAACCAAGAGAGAAATCTGTACCAGGGACATTGTTTGAAACCGTAGCTGGGATGCATGCGATAGGGATGCATAAAGAAGGATACTGGTGACGAGCTTGTTCAAGCTTGATAACTGAAGAGAATGCTTCAAAGCCACCAATGATTAAAAGTGATTGGATGTTGTATTTTTGAAGCTGATAGGCAATCATGCCTATGTCAACAGCTTCACCAGGAACAGCACGGTTAGTACCCAGCTCGGAACCACCGCGTGATGTCCAACCGTCAACAGCTATCCAGGTCAGCTCCTCTACAGATCCACGGGCTAATCCAGGGAAACCATTATTGATACCGAAAGCTTTATGGCCACGGTTAATTGCATAGCGTACTGCTGTTCTTGTAGCGGCGTTCATACCACCAGCAGGAGCACCCACATGAATGATACCAATGCGAAGACGACGGTGTGGAGGAAGCAACATACTGTTGTCATCTAAAATGGTCGTAGCAGTATAGGCTTCAAGCTCTTCAATAAATTGGGGATCACGAAGCTCTATAGCGCGAGCAAAGTTCTTTTCTCCTATAGCTTGTGCCACTTCGTGAGTCAGCTCCACAGCTTTCATAAGATCACCAGTCGTCACTTCATTGTTGCTCATGCCAATTATGGGAGAAGGTGTCTCTGGAGTAGCGCTTAAAACAGCATCAACTGCAGCAACACTCTGAATAGTAGCAAGGATACGGTCGAATGCAGCAGGAGAGCCGCCTCGTTGGGTGTGTCCAAGTGTAGTAACGCGTGTGTCTAGACCAAGACGATCACTGAGAATATTCTTGATATGATCGGCTTTAATTGGATTCAAATGCTTGTCAAGAGCACCTTCAGCAACAATAACCACGGTCTTTCTTTTACCAAGTTTACGATGACGATGGGCAACTGCACATAAAGTCTCTTCCCAGTTGTCTTCTGGTGGTGGTCTTTCGGGAATGAACACGAAGTCAGCGCCTGTGGCAATACCAGCAGCAAGTGCGAGCCAGCCACAGTGACGGCCCATCACTTCAATAACAAATGCACGTGAATGGGATAAGGCGGTGGTGCCAATTGAATCAACGGATTCACAAATACGATGAAGAGATGTAACAGCACCAATAGTAATATCTGTTGATGACATGTCATTGTCAATCGAGCCCACCAAACCAACAATGGTCAAATATTTGAAAGTTTCTGCTTCTTCTTCCGAAATCCTGCCGGTTTCCAAAAGCTCTTGGTTAAGTCCACTCCATTCAGAACGGAATACATCAGCACCAGTGAGTGAACCGTCGCCACCACAGACAATAAGTGCATCAATACCGTTCTTGATCAGGTTTTCTGCAGCCTGAAGACGACCCTCACGCGTCTTGAATGTCATACATCTAGCTGTACCAATGGATGTACCACCCTTTCATGTGAAAAAAATCAGTATGTAGCTCCTTTACTTTTTTCTGTACGCATTTTCTAGCATTTTACCACTGATAGATAGCCGCGGACGCTTTTCCAGTCCATCTTTTTAATCCCTCCATCAACAAGACCTACGAGAATAATTGGATTTTATGCTAAACTAACATGTATATTGATTCATTACCTTGGTAACCTTCATAAACCGCAAACACTTCACAACCCTTGGAGATACCGTAACGGACAACGGCACGAACGCAAGCATTCATGCCTGGCGCGTCACCACCCGAAGTCAATACACCAATCTTTTTGATCTTGTCCTTTTTTTCATTAATATCATCGATTAAGCCAATAGGGGCGTTTTCTAATAAACTTGGGAAGGATGGCTTATTGGAAAAGATGACTGTGTTGTTCAAGGGATCCAGACAGTAAACTTCAATTAGTTGAAAAGTTCCGCTAAATGATTTGATAGACCTATCTTGGTATTCGCATCCTAACGAGTCCAGCTGTGACTTGACGGCCTATACACACAATAGGTTCTTTCAAGCTCACTTCCTTTCCCTTAATTCTTTTACAAACTTACGCTAACATCCATAACGGATAATGCAATAGCAGAGGGGTTGAGTGACCAGTCGGACTCATTATCTGGTCTGGGTCGAGGTGCCGAGCCCACACTTAAGATGAGCTTGATAACAATATCAGAGGTCATAGCATGTTCATTCGAGTCAAGTTTTAGCCATATCTCATTTTGTTTTTCACCATTTGAGACACTAATAGCCTTAAAGCCGAATGCCTTGTAAAAGTCGATTGTGTGGTGATAGGATTCTTCGGTACTTGCGATAAAGACGAGGTGTGAAAGACCTTTTGCCATATGAATATATTCTGTATAAATAATAAGTAAATTCGATTGTTGTCCCTTTACTATATGACTAACGTTTTTATTCTTATAGAAAAAAAGAAAAAAAAGAAATGTAAAACATGATATGACATATGAAGGGTCTTTACATGAATCTGTGACTTGTACAAGTAATCGTGAGATCATAAAATCATACGGTATTATAGACAAACAGTAAACTGCTTCCCACCTTGTGATCCGGGAAATCTATTATGATTATCGCTATTTTCCCTTTATTTAATAACTGTATTGCATCTTGTTTTATTCTTTTGATTTGTCGTGTAAAGATGTCCTAAAAGAAAGCATTTCCAGTAAGGGAGGTTTTAAGTGCAACAGAAAACGTTCGATTATGCTGACGAATAAGATAATGTTGTTTTATCGATAGTCATCTATTCTTTTATCATTTTCATCAGACTTGAAACTTTAATCAATGTACTAAAGAGCACAGTCGAACGTAAATGTAATATGGTGTGAGTTATTCCATGACTGGATGCTGTGATGGCTTTAGAGACACACATACACATAGCCATATATTTCCTCAGCATAAGTAATTCAATAATTCATCTCACACATGAATTTCTCTTTATTATGAGCTGATGTTAAATAGTTTGCTGTACTACCAATAGGTGTGTATTGCGATGAGAAGCTCTTTTGTCTAATTAGGGGAAGGGATAGAGAGAAATATAAGTAGAAATGAGGTAATGCGAGTGTATATGAATGATATTAGCATGAGAGGGGTCTATCAAAAGGATACGGTTTGCATTCAATTAGCTTCCAAATTGTCGGTTAAGAAGTTCCTATAGCATAATTTATATAAGCATTTATAATACAGAATACAGTCTTAGCTTACATAGGTTAGGAAAATGATGGCTGATGTTGGAGCACTACGAGCAACTGTGATACCACAACCTCTATAAAATGCTTTGTAGCCTCCCGTTGAGTAGAGTTCTTTAGCTGTTTGAGTAAATGAACGTTGGCCTGAAGAAGCTAGTAGTTGCTCGTCTGTTTGCATTTGCGATTTGATAACATCAACTGGAAAAAGTGATAGATTGTATGCCATACCACCTAGTGCACCACTGACCATTAGCTCTGAGGGTGATAAATCCTTTTTGAGGAAGGCCTCGTCTGTCACTGCTTGTCGTCTTTTTATAAACTGTGCACAAGCAAATTCATAAGTACCAAACCAGAAAGCGCCGCCTCCTGACTCTCGTAATAAAGTAGCTAAAAAGCCTCTATAAAATCCTGAGATGCCATGTGTTCTAACAACGTGTTGTATAACGTGAAATGGCCCGGTAAATTGATGAGTGCTGGCAGAGGCATTTATCCCAATCTGGACTTGTAATTTACACTTGATCAACTCTACTGGTGTCAAGATAAAAGATGCGATTGCTCCAGAGGCGGCACCTGCTAAAACTAATTGGCTCATTTTTAAGGGCGGTAAATCTTCTTCAGGTATATTGTTTAGTTTATCCAACTCTTCTGCGTTCAGTGAGTATTCTCTTATCAGTCTTTGTATCTGTCGATAGCCTACAAATAATGCCGCATTTTCGATCATTGATCCAACTAATGGTGACGACATTCCCTATGATTATGGTCAATACAAATCAATATGAGTTTATTATGACTTACTGTGAATAATCCTCGGATACCTTCTTGCTTCATTGTGGATTTAAAGCAGTCCCATGGCCCTGAGTAGAAAGGCTTATTGACAGGTTGTGTCTGTAGTCTGACCTTGATCGTATCAAATGGATATTCTACAAATTTGCCAACCATACCAGCTATCTTTATTATTTGAAGCATGTTAATAAATGTATATTATACGTAAATGTATCTTTTATCAGTACCGAACCAAAGATAAGATCGTCAATCTGCTTTCGTAAATTGGATTTTTGCTCTATTTTTGGTATAAACAGGTTGTTTTCCTTTAATAGGATGACATTATGAGTTGCAGACTGCTTCTCTTCCATTTTATATCAATGGCAAAGAAAAGAAAAGGAAGAGAAATAAAAGAATGGTCTTAGACAGGCAAGGAAACAAAAAAAAAAAAAAAAGATAAGACAAGACCTGAGTCATAATTAAGCTGTCACAGGATCAAGTGAACCAATAACAAGGCCTAAGCTCTTGCATATTAAAGACACTTGAGACTGCGTCATCTGTTTTATTAAGGAGATCATGGTCCTCTGTTTCTCAACTTTTCTTAGAGATATACTTTGGGCTTAATAGATACAGTTTGAGTCTGTGGTTTTAAGCATAGTATATCATTACCAAATGATATCATATATCTTCATGGTGAACTAATTGATATATTCGCACACATTACAATAACAATTAACACTTTAGTTGGTTTTCTAAGTCTTCTTTATTGTTTAAAAAGCAGCATAGGATGAGCTTGATATTTTGAGTATAAAGTGAATGTGGTCAACACTGATAAATAATACGTAATTGAAAAAGTTGTTAGAGACTTTATATAAATAGTCTGATCTTGGCTTTTTATCTTTTCTTCTTCTTTGGACCAAAAAGTAAGGCCAGCTATTTCCCAGCTAGTCCTAAGACTTGTTGTCTCATTTGTTGTCTGAAATTATCATTTTTCTATCAGTATGTGCATAATTTGTGAATAAAGTGTAAGACCATAATGAATCCTACAACCAAGCTCATTACAGGTCAAAGACCAAATAACCCTGATCATATGATGTTTATTTCCTGTTTGCCTTAACGACGTACATATCTGATTTTTTGATAAATGTTTCCTGTAAAAATTAAATATTATGAATATAGAAGAGCTAAAGTTGTTACTGACTTTGCAAGAGCTCTTCTCTAGAAAACTTGAATCGTTTTCTATTCTTTCTTGCTCTCTGATAAGCAGCAATACCAACATCTCCCCCATATATTTCGCGAGCCAAGTTAATGATATCATCCGTCCTGTATTTACCTGTATATCTTGGCAAAAGTTGAACTAGCTCTGCAGGCAGGTTAAAGTTGGACTTGATTTCACACCAACGGATTGATTCTTCCAAAAGCTTTTCTGGATCGTGATAGTCATATCTTGTTTGAGGCAATACATTCTCTTTTATGACTCCATGTCTCATAAAGTGATCCTTTCTGCATTCCAAACACAAACGGAGCGTAGTCAAGCGCTTGCTGGTCGAGTTTTCTTGAACATTGACTTTTATGGCAAGGACAGAGCGTTGTCCATTTCGCGGTCTAACACAGTAGCATTGTTCACATATAAGGTTTATTTTGCTTTTGACGATATCGTACCATGTCTTGTATTTACGCTTAGGTGCGTTCAATCGAGATAGTTCAGCTATTTCTTGCCAAATAGGATGATTCAGTACTGTAAAACGCTGCCATCGACTTGTTGATGACAAGATAAGCAAATCGCTGATGGTTAAATGCCGATAAACTTCACCTAGTATCTCTTGTGGTATTCGTTGAGAAAGAGCGTCACGTTCGGGGTGGTTCATCTATACTTAAAGTCAACTGTAACATACAAGAGCAATAGTGTGTACGTTATACCTCAAAAAATATAAAACGGAAGAGTAAAAGTGACAACATTTAGTTTATCATAGCTTATAAAGGAAGCAATGTTTTTTTTTCTTTCAGATAAATCAACAAAAGTTATTGTTATGATTAACGTCATTTTGTTATATTTATTCTCTCTTTCTTTCTCTCCTATCAGTGGGCAAATAAATATGATGGATCATGTCAAACTAAAAAAGTTGGCTTAATTTCCCTTTTCTGATTCGAAGCCAACCACGATTGATTTAAAACGTTTTGATCGTCATTGTGTCTACGGTTGATGTGAAGGAAAGAAATTATAGTTGTTTTCGTTATTCATTAATATCCCCATCATAGATTCATTAGGGGTATTAGGTATTACAGGATCCATGGGAAAAAGAGGATCCATCATCACTTGTTGTTGCTGCTGCTGAGCTGTCATGGGTATATTATATGGAAGTAGGGTATTAGGCGGCGCCGAGAACCGGTTGCTTCGAGTTGTCATTGTACTGAGATACAGATCATTTCCAAGCGCTGTGGAACTTGTAGCCATTAGAGCTTCAGTAAGATCGGGAGGCATTGAGTTTGTAACAGTATGACGCCGTGCACTTGCATAAGGTCGAGCCACGCCTGTGCGTGTAGGCCGCTGAACAGGAATAGTAAAGTCTCCTACAAACGAGGTACTTTTCCTCAAACTGGATCTTCGAGATATAGAGCGACGAGGCGATGACGCTGGTGTATTATAATAATTATCTATTGAACCACTGCTCGATGCCACTGTTCCACTAGTGTCTGCAAGATACTGTGCAGTGGGAGATGAGGGTTGTGAGTGATAAGACATGTGTTGAGGTGGATATAGGGGCTGTTGGAACATTTGTTGAAGTTGGGGTGCATAGTAGCTTGGATGTTGCTGATAGAGCGAGCTTAATGATGGAGCAGATAGTCTGTTTTGAGCACGAGACAGTCTGTTTGTTGTTGAATGGGCTGATCTCTGATGAACCATGGGCTCGGATACGATGGGGTTTGCAGAGGTTGAGGTGTACGAGGCACTGTCAGGTGTAGAGGGGAACTGTAAGGAAGATCTCGATCGTCTTTTCTTAACTTTAGGCGATACAGGGCTTTGCGGACAACTAAGAGAAGTATCCAAAGGCGAGGATCTTGCAGAAGAAGTATTTGAAGATGAAGCAAGCTCATGTCTTTTTCTGGTGTCTATCCACACTTGATTCTCTACTGTGGATACGTCTTCAATTTCAGTTACTGGAGATTTTTCCACAAGTGTGTTTAATGCAGAAACTGTTTTTTGATACTGAGATAGGTCAAATGGCTGTGTATAAGTGTCTATACTTTTTGGCCTCTGTACGGTGAGAGCAGCTGTCAAGCAGTAAATGATTTGTTGGACACCACGTATGGTACTGTAGAAGACGTCTATTCCTTTTGTTGACAATATGTGTTCAGTGATATCAGTTATGGAAGATGCAGATGACTGACAGTAAAAGTTGTATTGGGAGCTGTTTACACAATCAGACAGCGCATAAGGGCGGTATAAGAGGATGTTGGCAACATGGTATATCAGATGAATAAAGGGCACGTAGATATCATTATTCGATGATACGATTTGCGGAATAGATTGCCCTAAATCGTTCAATTTCTGCTCTAAATAGCTAAAGTCTTTTTGTTCATCAAACAGCGGGTGGACATCCGTGCCATATTTTGATCGCATAAACTGAAGTACAAAGCCCTGAACGTGTATTACCTTTGATAGCCAATGGAAATTGAGAACAGCATTGTAATCGTCATTGTGTTCCTCATCAGTCCACTGTGGATACTGGGCTGTGCATTCATCTGGACTAAAATGAGGCTGGAAACCGTGTTCAGTGCTACAGGGAATAAATCACATTAAAATGGATGGGTTAATACATATGCAATTATTTACCTCATAAGCGTTTCATATGTGTAAACTGCCCAGAAGGTCCTATTGCGATATTCTGAATCATGATGGGATGTATAGCTGCCATCATCTTTTCTTGAGAGCCCCAAATCATTTGTCATTTGAATAACCAGCTGCATCAAGGACTTTGTTCTCCAAAAGAATCCTGGGCGTTGAACATGTTCGTGATATTTAATGAGTAGTAGCAAAGCCTGAATGGTCGAAAGCCTTGGTGTATCCATATAGATATCGATAAGGCTTAAAGCCATCTTATAATATGACCATCCCGGTGGGTTACCTACTTGCTGCTGCTGTTGTTGTTGTTGTTGATCATCAAATTTGGATGCAACTGCATAAACAGCATTGAGCAGTAATGACGGAGGCTGGGGACTTGTGATGGATAGTTTGCTTACAAAGGGCATAGAGTGATGAATGTGATCAAAATAAAGTTTGATTAGATCAAATCTCATGGGTACTGGCGGTTTAATCTTAAGATGTGGTTCTGGTGGTTCCGCACTTAGATTACTGTTATTTTGGTAGAGTGGCTCAATACGATCCATACGAGTAGGATATTCAGGTACATACAAGCCACGGCCGATGGAGCTGATGTTGAAGTAATCTTTGTCAACCGATGATGTAAAATCCAGTTTTATGGGCGGTGTTTGGTCATTCTTGTGTATCCTTTGTAAAGCTGCATCGACTGCACGTAAGCGTGATTCAAATGGTTCAAGATACTCTTTGGGTGGTCCCTTTCTGGAAGCAACACTGGAGAAATTACAGTCTACTGCTGCTTTTTGACAACGTTCACAAGGTTGAGCCCCATCACATCGTACCTAGGAATAGGGGTTAGCTTATCTGTTAAAATTGATGCAGAAATAATAAAATAATAAAATCATGCTCAGTGAAACTTGGCGAGTCAGAAATAGTCCCAAAATAAGGGACCATAAAACGGGTTGTTTTTATATAAAGCATGATAGAATGTATAATAGTGGTTTACCTTTTTCTTTCTACATTCATTACAAGCTTTGCTTACTTTATTTCTCTTGTTTCCTCTACTAGTGGACTGTATAGTTTGCTGCTCTAGTGATTCAGGCGTGGTTGTTGTTGTTGAGATGTCCATTCTGGCATTTGTAATATGGATTTAATATAACGACTATTTCTTTATGTTGATATTCTTACTATGAAAAGGATAATATAGAAAAAGAAGAGAAAGAGAAAGAGAAAGAGAAAGAGGTGTGTGTATGTGTGTGTATATGGCCAGGTTCTTCAATGGAAAAATTACAGTCTGTTTTCAGGCTGAGTTGGTAAAATCATTTTTATTGTCTTTCCAGGTTTAATTTGATCAAAGAATTCTAATGGTGATGTTACAGTAATAGGAGGGAAGCATAAATAAAATTAGTGCTGATATTCATAGCGGCATATATGGCTTAGTGCGTCATTTTTATAATTTGACATTATTCAGATTATCATTTTTAGTAGGCTTTGAATTAGTTGATTTCTCCTCCATAAAGCCAAACGGAGTTTTACAACATCCTATAAAGTAAAAAAAAAAGACCACCGACCTGTCCTATCGTATTACAGTCATTTCAAAAAGTAGAAAGTCTTTATTTTCTGTCCACTTTACCAATCGACCCCAAAAATAAATGAATTGTCCGGTGAAAATCTAAAAATTCCGGGAAACATGACAGCCACATTTTTAAACCAAGTGTTTATTAGTTTCTAAATGTCTAATGATAGACAAACTGTTTACGCTACAGTGATTGGGTTGCTGTTGTTGCTTGTCTTTGGTCTTTCAAAAAACAGTCGATCGGCCGTTTCCTCTCCAAATTGCTACAGAAATTGCCATCATATTTTTTGCAGCATTCACATCTCGCTGCCACAATGTATTGCAGGTTTAGGAGTAATCATTTGGCAACTGTTGCAAGCCTTTGAGGTATTGGATTCATCCATGGTGACAGTGATAAGGCCACTCTCTTTCCTGCTTTTTAAGGACCTTCAACAACTTCCCTGTTACCCCACAGCGGTTGCCCTCTAGCTTGACTAAGTCCTTCCCAAACATTCCGTCTCCAGAGACGACCAACGGCACCTTTCTATTATTTTCCGTATACGGCAAACGTTTTCATTTATTTAGCCTTCCAAAAAAAAGATTAGTTGCTTGCTCTGTCGGCACGTTGGTCGTAGCCTTGGTGGCAGCTTTCTTCTTTTTCTTGTTCTTTTTCTTTGTCTTCTGTTATACTTTGCGTCCCCAGTAAGAAGAATATTAACCATTTTCTCGGCCGCTTTCTGTCGACCTTGGTACAAAAAAAATTGGATAGCGAAATTCAAATGACTGAGGGTATACTGAACATAGACAGTATATGATTGATAGGAGGTTGTCTTATGGGGTGGTATCTCACTTTCAATTGATTTAATTTGATTTTCTTTTTTCCGTCGTCTCTGGTCAACCTAGTGTCTGGTAGATCCGGTCATGTGATAATATTCACGAGTGGTAGCATCGCAGTAGATTATGAGCTTTTGTGCTTACACCCTCTGCCGCTGTGAAAACAGTCTGTCTTCCAGGATCAATAAAAGGCAGCCTGTAACTGTTTTGCACTTCGTCGATATCGAAATCATGTAGTTTGAGCTCAAGATCTACTTCGTTCATTGTTGCACGATTGGTTGATCTTTTGTAAAATAGACAGTCAACAGAGAAGCCGTTCGATCTAATTATGTTGCCAAACATGACGTGGTTGTTTCCGCATGATTCAGGGTCGTCGCTAAAATATAAGATTAATGGTTTCCTGATAAGATGTCAACATTTTTTGACAACGATCTATAATACCTTTTGTATCTCAAGGCAGCAAAATCTATCACACTTTCAAAGAATGAGAACTGATTATCATACCCTTCTGGTCTTGATCGGGTTACAGATGCTGCCAACACGTTTCAGCTAATGGTGATTGATCTGAAGTGAAAGGATGGCTTCGGTAATACTCCAAATAGTGGTGGCAATGGGAGTCGGCGCACATCATAGGGTTTGTGGTTTTGATGTTCAATCTCGTATTCGGATAAGATTTGACAAAGAATACATATGTGTTGTTCTGGTTGACGACCGAGAGTTTGTAAAGTAACTTTGTTTGGGAGCAGCACTTTGAGCGACTGACAAAGATCTGTAATTAATGCTTTTTGCTGTTCCTGCAGTCTTGTTGCACGGCTTGGCCAATGCGGTTCCCGCCACAAATGAGCTGATAGCATTGTTATATTCGGATGTACGTTCTACATATGAGAAAAGTATGAATTCTAGTTTTCTAGAAGTTAGACTAATCCTGCCGGCGTTACCTCTACCCATTACCTATGATATCGTCAACAGGACTTTTGAATGTATGGCGTCAAGCTAAACATGACTTTAGAAAGTCACCATATTGGTTTGTGTTTCTTTTCAGGAACAAAAGATAAAAAGAAATATTGTTTTTTCTTTATTTATTCTAGTTTTATGTCGTCAGTTTGATCAACAAAAACCACTTAGCTCAGGTGTAATTTCGTATTTTATATAAGAGAGAGTGAACTGGACAGCAGAGACTTCGGTAGTGTGAAGTTGTAAAGTGACAACATAGGTAGCGGCCGTAGCATTGGCCTATTTTCTGGTGCATATAGTGTTGGCCAAAAATGACCAACTGCAACAGCTGGATTAAGAGGGCTGTTTTGGAGATGATTAGCAATGGATCCAGCATTCATCAGATAGCATGCTTGTGCCCAGCCATAACAAGGTAATTGTAACAGAAAAGGCAGAGTATCAGATGCTGTGGTTAATTCCATGTGATCAGACCTAGTTTTGTGTATGCAGATGGCAAGCACCACGGGCAGAGTGTGATAATGTTGATTGTGTTGTATTTGGTTTTGTAATATTTAGACAAGATAAAAGTACGATGAGACTATGTGTATCTTTATCTGGAATAATAAAAGGAGAAAAGAGATGATAATGCAACCTATACTTTTATATCAAGAAACTGGGGTATTTAAACCGAGTTGACAACATTTGATTAAGGTGTAGCAGACCTTATTGTAACATTAGGTTCAACTCAAGATATTATGTTTAAGCACTGAATAATAGCACGGATACTACATTATCATCCATAGCTAATTTGAATAAGTCTGCACATGAATTCTCTGCTTAGTTTGTACACAGTTCCATGTCTTTTATAAACATACACTTGTTTGCATTCCATAAAGATGAACAGCACTCTACTTGACGAAGAAAAGGGCCACCTTGGAGTAATAAGCCACTAATGTCTGTGACTATGAAGAAACCTTTGCTGAGAAAGAATTTGAGGGGGGGGGGGGGGGAAGAGCACCACCCACTCCAGGGTTTGAGTGACAAAGGGGTTCTTTTTTTTTTTCTTCTTTTTTTTCGTGTGTGTGGAGAAAAAAGACAGTGATTACAACATGGCTTTACGATTATTTGCAAAAACCGCATTCAACACTAATTCAAAGAGTTTAACTTCTCTCCGTGCTATTACTGCAGCCAGTTTCCACACAACATCAGTTTCATGTCAAGCAGCCCCGGTTGAATGGAAGATCGATTCTGTACGAACAGGTGTTATTGCCAGGAAGAAAGGCATGACAGCTCTGTGGACTGAATCCGGTGTCCGTATACCTGTCACAGTGTTACAGGTACTTGTTTCTTACACAACTTATTAAAATAGCAATCACTTATACCTTGTTGAATCAGTTGGAAGATAATGTAGTCACAGACATCCGCACAGAAGAAAAGCACGGTTATACAGCATTACAAGTCGGATGCACCGTTAAGAAAGAAAAACATACTACCAAGCCTCTACTTGAACACTTTAAAAAGTTGGGTGTTGGTCTTCGACAAAAATTATTTGAATTTAGAGTAACAAAGGATGCCCTTCTGCCAATTGGCACAGAGTTAACAGCATCACATTTTGTAGAAGGTCAATTTGTAGATGTCACTGCACCTTCGTAAGTTGATCAACTTGATAGTGAACCAAACTGACATCCCTTATTTCTAGTATTGGTAAAGGTTTTGCTGGTGTTATGAAACGATGGAACTTTAAAGGTCTTCCTGCATCTCACGGTGTGTCATTAACTCATCGTTCAGCTGGTTCAACTGGTCAGCGTAAGGTAAGTGAAGGAACTCACAAGAGTCATCGCTATGCTCACCTTTTCCTTCTTTATAGTGGCCCAGTAAAGTGTTTAAAGGAAAAAAGATGGCGGGTCGTCTTGGTGGTGAAAATGTGACAGTTCAAAATTTGAAAGTTGTAAAGGTCGATCCAGCACTAAATTTGGTATTTGTCAAGGGCTCTGTTCCTGGTTTTGACGATCAGTTTGTTAAAATTAAGGATGCCGTCAAGTTACGTGGAGAAAAGCTTTTCCCTAAAGAGGCTATCCCTCCTCCCTTCCCTACTGCTATTAAGCAATAAAGAACTTTTTTTTATATATAGATAAAAAGTTGTCCGTCAAAGTGTAGCCAGAATGCTAGTATCGCTTTATCCATATCGGTTTAGCTCATTCTCTTCAATTAGAAAGAATAAAGTATTGCGCCTAAAGAGCTCCAGGACTTTTTTGCTGCTTTTAGCTGTTCACTGTTTTTCTATTTCATCATCTCTGTTCTTTAATAGGAGTATATCAGATCAGAACACGGTTCTCCTTGAGTAGTCTAGATATTTACAAAAGTAAAAGACTTTCAATCATTGACTCTTTGTTTTGTATGAACTCATTTGTAGTACAAGGTCATGTTTTGTATTATAGAATGATCAAAACAAGATCTTTTTTTAGATGAATTTGAAGGAAGACATCTATAGTTAGGCTTTTTTGAAGGTAAATGGATGTTCAAATAGATGTGGTACGCTCAAATAAAGTGGAAGTATTGCACAACGAAATCAAAGACAGGTAATAAAGAGCGTTTATTTAATGCATATAGCGTTGGGAGGTGAAGCAACGCCGTGTTCCTTATTCAAAGGCGCACTTGTAAAGAAGTATGTGTAAACATTGTCTTTGGCAGAATCTTCTGCAAGTTTTTCCAAATAGAACATTTCACCGATAGGCATACCGAAACCACCAAGAAAGGCCGAGTCTATTTATAATCGTTAGTTTCTACTTGATGTATTATCTTTCTCTCTTACGGCAAGAGTCACTCCAGTCCTTGGGAGGAAAAGCTTCAAAGGGAAAACAATCGGAGGCGACTGCAGCAAAGTGGTGATCCCATATCCATCGATATGTATCTTGACATGCCTTAACGCCAGCGCATTCAGGTTGATGAGGGTCTAAGATATGTTCCTTTATTTTTTCACCATGTTTCTCATAGGCGGCGATCCAACCAGTACGAAGAAGAAGGATATCACCAATCTCAAAAGTGACACCTTGTGCAGCAGCAACTTGATCCAACTCTTCAACAGGGATTTCAGTGTACTTGAGAGGATTAAAGTCAGGCTTGTTTACTTCTGCCCATCTGCCATAATCAAGTAATACAGCACGTCCAGCGATACCACGTCGAGCCATGTGATGAATACCCAAACGGCCACATTTATTTAGGATATCTGAAGGCTTGACGCCATTGTAAAAGCAGCCAGTGCCAATATGACATACATGGCAGAGACCATCCCATTGGGTAGAAGCTTGAGTATTGAAGTTTTGATAGACATCATCGAATGCTAAGGCTCCCTCCATCAAAGGCTTTAAATTGTGCTCAAATCCATCTCTTCCAAAGAGAGCGGGGCTTGGTGATTCAAGCTTCCAGTTGAGTGGGAATATAGCTCCACGACGAATGTGTTTAGCTGCCTAATAGATCGGAAAGTAAATACTAAGAGGGAAATAGAGAGTATTGTCCTGCTTACATTGGCTATTCTTTCTTCTGTCAATAGATTGAGTGTACCAAGGTTGTCATCGTCACCCCATAAGCCCCATGCGGTATGATCAGGGTATTTGCTATCAATTGGTAATTCGTCGTAGCTAGGTAGTTTGTTATTAGCCATGTATGGTTCAATAAGGTTTAGAGGCGCGTAAAGCGGATAATCACTCTTATTTAAAGGAAAGTAAACAAGATAAAAAATCCCGCCTTACTAATATATTTATCCACATATTCCCACTGTCATGTTTTATAAAGTTCTCCGCTTAAACTCAAAAGAATAGTCTGCTTGATTAATTTCCCCTGTTTGTATTATATTTGTGATGTATGATTGATAATGATTTATTATCACACATAAGAAACTACTGACGTCAAACTAACCGATGTTATTGCTTATAAGCTCTTATGCGAGTTGTAAAAATATACATACATATCCACTCAGACGGAAACAAGTAAGGCCGAAATGAAGCTATGAATAAAAGAGGAAGTTGCTGGATAACTTTATGCCGATTGAAAAAATGTTTCCATTGGGTATTGATTGCCCTGAGGGGAAGCTTTCGTACTGAGACTGGCCAAGTGCTTGAAGGATTGAATAGGGGATCAATCAAGTGTCAGTGCATCGTTTTGGAACGGTTTGTAGTATTTACACACTAGATACCTCTTATATCAAATTAAAAACTCATTTATATAAATGATCAAGAAGTCTCACAGAGGTATAATTGCAAGAGAAAACACTCTGACATTAACAATTATAAGTCAATATAACCTTTACTCAATAAACACATCATTTTTTGTTCCATTGACTTTTACGTTTTAATATTTTTATCTTAATATCACACATTTACTATTTGCTAAATTTCAAGGGTCGAGAAAACCATCTAGTTTGGCAGGGTGGCATATGTCATAAACTTGGAACGGATAGGCTTTGGAGGATGGTTGTTCAGGACAGCTCGATTTATGGAATTGCATCCAAGTAGGTTCTGAATTATGTTGTTCATATAAGCTGAGTATAGATGAGAAAATGATAGATTCTTGCGAGGTACCTGTCTGAGGGCGGAGGTGATAGTAAGAAAATATTGGGTAGCAAACACTTCATCAAGGGAAACTGTGTAAGTAATTACTATTAACCAATTTTACATCAAGAGTTTCTAGTACAGAACTGATTTGATGTTCCATCCATAATGGTTGACATATTTCAACCTAATGCAAAGCCTAGTCAGAGTATTTTTATACTTTCTAAAGCATTTTCGGGCAATACTGAGAGATAGTCCGTCTATGGAAGAAATGGTATATAAATGCCATTTTCCAAAAAGCAATGTCGCATTATGAAGAATTATGTCCTTTCAAGATATCGCGTCTACAATATAAGCCGTATAATGAGCTATGGAGTTATACAAAAAATACTGTATTTTTATTAATTATTGACATTAATTTTATAAAATGTTGTCATAAAATAAAAAAATTATTTGCGTAAAAAGACGACAAAGAAAAATATGTTTGAATAAAACGACATCATGTCAAAAGAGTTAATTTCAACTCCAAGACAGAGCCCACCTGTTAATATTACGAAAATATTCTTGGCGACGACGAATTTACATTTCATGCAACATGAATTTTGTTCTCGGGTGTATTTATTTTCGATCACAGGCGAATTTACTTTCCGGAAAGAGTGTATAACATCTTACGATGTGTTATTTAGTGTGTAACTGTATCGTCGACTTTCAGTGCCCGTGCATAAATGCTTTATAGAGTAATCAGACCCTTTTACAGTCTTTAGCAAAGAAGCATAGCAGCTGTCGAAAACATGATTAACCCTTAAGGATAAAATAATTTCTAACCTTTCTCTAAGCACTTTTCCTAAATTTTTGACTACCACTTTTTAATCCCATACTCTGAGAGTCCTTCCCTTTTTGTCTGTCGAACATGGTAAGCATTTATGCTGGTAAAGCTTAATTTCATTTAAAATAATGTCTGACTGATGAAGCATAAATTTATGGTTAACTTACTAAAAGAACAAGGTTGATGCTTGCTAGCCATGGTTCTCAAAGCTGCTTGTTCTATGTTTATCAATATCGGAGTCTGGAGACGATATTGGCCAAGAGTCATTATTGCTATTTTTACTCTTTTCTTTTTTCTTTTCCTTCGATTTAACACAAGTATATCATGTCAAATGATATTTGTTTAAACGTAGGCAGGTCAAGTAATGCTTTAAACTCAGGAGGAGAGATACTTGTGTCGTCACCACCTCCTTATTCAACCGAATATGAAAACTACAACTTTGCAAATACTAATCCTGCTCATCTCCAGTGGTCACCTGAACACCAACAGTCTAACGAGGATATGGCAGAGGTACCGTAACAAGCTTGGGGATGATTCAATGCTAATTTTATGGGTAGTCCAGCCAACTTGCCTCTTTACAGTTAAAAGTTATCACATCTATTACTGATCCATGGCAGAGTACACCTTTTGACTGTAGTTGTGTCCTGGAAAATAGATTTTTACTACTAGGATACAAAGAGGGTGTGCAATTAATTGACCTAGACAATAGCCAACTAAAGCCCCAGATCATCATCTGGACACGGGTCAGACAGATACGGGTGATTGAAACCTGTCGAATTATTCTCATGTTGACAGATCGCCATAAGCAGATACGATGCTATTCTTACGACGCCATCTTGAAACTCATATACGGAGTATTATCACTTGATTGGTCAACAAGACGTGATAAAGCTTATGATGTACCTTCACTTAAAGACTGGCAACAGGTAGCTACAAAGTCAGCACTGAATACGTTACCTGAAGAAGAAGATGACGTTCCGATATCAAATATAAATAGTTTCAGTTTAAGTTTGAAGGAAAGGTTGGCAAAGAAACAAAAAGAAAAAGTGCCAGTGAACAAGCAATCATGCTTCTTAGTAGACCAGCCCGCACTTTCAAAACCATACTACGTGTGTGACAACTTGATATTACAAGAGTTCTATTATAAGCTTTCGGACTCCAAAGAGTCGATCGACATACAAATTTATCAAACATCATCCTACCTCTTTGTAGCCGTCCTTCATCGTGATAAAATAGTACTTTGGCAGAAAAAAAGGGATCATCCATTACGGCATTTTTACAAGTTTAAAGTATTTTGGATACCGACAGAGGCCAAATCGATTGCCTTTGCAGACGATAGAACTACGCTTCGGCATATCATTGTCGTATTTACAACAGAGGCGACTTCAATTGAGCTCCGGGACAGTAAGGTGCAGTCAGTTGCTATTGATTCCACATTACGAAGGGTCTACGAAGCGACATGGGTTAGGGAGCAATTTGAGCATCACCTTGTACAACCACGGCAGTTTAATCCTAACAGTAATAGTATCTCATTAAGCGAAAGTTGTAATTTACCCTACCCTTCACTGCCGGCCAGTGTGAGCATACCACCTATCCAGTGGACTCTGATGCAGCAACTTCCCTTTTACCCAGACGATCTTCCACCAACGACGCTTACCACCGATTACTCCATTCCACCTTCCTATACCACAGTCATTACAGCCTTGCCCACATCAGCACCGCCTGATCCTGTTGCTCTGCCCTCTGCCGCAGCACCTCAGCTGTTTTTTGCTACATTTTCCAAGCAAAGCTTCATCATTGATATAACCGGTAACTTGTATTCCACTCAAGTATATCGTTGGACAGAAGCTCCGAATCACATAGAGTTTATTCAGCTTGATATGAATATCAATCGCTGGTATGCTGTTGGTTTTGGTCCTACGACTGTCGAAGTGTTGGGCATGAAGACAGGCAAGCTGATACAAAAGGTAATGCATGGAGCTTCTGTAAAGTTTCTAGGCCGATGGAATGAGACAGTGATTGGGGAGGATAAAAAGACTAGAATAAGATTTAAATCTTTGGTTTGGAGCTGTGCAGCCAAGGAGAGGTCTCATGTATACATGCTATGGAATCAATAAAGCTTTTGTACATACATTTATTTATTATAAATTATTCTGGTTAACCCAATACCACTTGGAATTTATAATGTGAGGATAATTCTCTTGTACAAAGTCATAATGTTTTGCTGTCTTGGCTTTTCCATCTTTATGTAGTTTGTAGAGGTGCAAAACGACGCTTCTAGCAGCAGGAAGATGGAGTGATTCGGGATAGTCCTTGTACAAAACTTTAACAATTTCCATGGGCGTCCAGCCATCTTGTTGATTAAATAGCTGTATAATCTGATCCTCTCTTTCTAAGCGATGCCGAATGTATTCATTTATCTTGTCTGTTCCATTCTCAATGACAGGTCCATGGCCAGGGTAGAGTCTCCTTGGCTGTAGCCTGGCTAGCTTTTCAAGTCCAGAAAGATATTGATGCAAATCCTCAAATATGGTACTTCCTTGACCCAGTACACAATCTGCTGTAAATAGACTTTTCTCTTCTTCTAACCAAAACGTGCAATGGTCTGAAGTGTGTCCAGGTGTGTAGATCACTTTAAGTGTCACATCATCCACTTTAAATGTTTGTTCATCTTTCAGAGGTAGGACAGAGATGTCCTGTGGGAAATCCTTCAAATGATCTATATGTTTACCAGCGGGCAGAGGAAATTTGTGTACTCGAATTTGCTTTTTTGGATTGAGAATTGAAGAAGATAAGATATCATGAAGACCGCCCCAGTGGTCAAAGTGACCATGGGAGATGATGATATCAGATATATATGCATCTGCTTGAATATCTTTAAGAGAATTTTCAAGGAGAGGAGTGTATTCTGATATGCCTTGACCACAGTCAAGCAGTAGCTTCTGAGCACCTGCACCCAAAATATATGTATTCGTGCCTGAAATACTTGTTATTCACTAGCCATTTCTTACAATATATCAGTCGTACTCACCTTGTAAAGTAACCTTTCCAGGATTCAAGCCAAGCACTCTCCATACTCTGGAAGATAGCTTCGAAAAGGTTGGTATGGATACAAGAGCTTCTGTCATTTTTGTATCAGAATAAAAAGATACAAGATTACCAAATTTCAGAAAATCCTGCGGAATAACTCTAAATATTCGTACTTCTAACTTCAAATTCAGACGACTTGCATACCCTGTTTTGTACAAGATAAAAAAGGAAATTCGGATAAAGGCCAACACTACATGCACCAGAAAATAGGTTGAATAATGTGAATACGATTTTATAATTCACAATTCACCATCAATTTCAATTCCTTTTCACAAACTATATCTTTCTTATTTTTCAGGTAAGATGTTATTATTATTCTTCCCACACTGTAGCCAATTCTTTGGTCGTATACGAAAAGGTATGGGCGTGTGGTTGACTGAATCCATTGTAAGTATGGTGCGATAAATAAATAGATGGTCAATAAACCATATGAGCAAATGCGTTAGCTTAAACTGAAGAGAACAGTCGTGTGCATCTTGACTTAAAGCGTTATCAGACGTTGACTTGATCTATCAAAATGATCAGCAGGCTTAAGATGTCAAAGGGCCATATCAATAATTTACAAGCAGACGAACGTGGTTTTACGGACCCGCTTAATTTTACACACAAACATGTCTGCTTAGTGATACTCTGTCGTGTAAGAATCGTTAGATAACTGTAAGACGGGTCATAATTCAGAGAATGCTTTCACTCTTGCGAACTCGCAAGTCCATAAATTAAGGAATAGAATAACAAAGGATATTTCTATATCCATCACAAACAAAGGCCAATTTTGATTTGAATTTTTATTCATGGGCACACGTTTAATACAAATTGAAGTGGTTAAGGATTTTTTTTAGGATTTACATAGTAAGTTCCTATATTCAAATAAGACTATTAGTATCAGGTTATATTACTTGTTTTATAAATTCATACCATGATGGCATTAACAACATCGTTATCGTTGTTCTTGAGAGCCTTGATAGCCTTGGCGCGGGAAACATTGGCTTGGTTAACAACCAATTCAATATCCTTTTCTTCAACACCTTCAGCATCAACTTCTTCTTCTTCTTCTTCAACAGCAGCTTGGGCTTCTTCAGCAGGCTTTTCTTCGGTCTTTTCACCTTCAGCGGCGAGTTGTTGTTCCAAAGCAGCTTGTTGGGCACGAGCAGCCATGTCATCAACAGACATTTCACCAAAAACAATGTGGGTGTCGGAATTGACGCTCTTGAAGACTTCAGGTCTGTTGATGGCGAAGACAATACCTCTACCACGGGTGAAGGTGACGCGGGTAATGCCATTGACGGGCTTCAAGCCAAGGGAAAGAAGAGACTTGCGAGCCTTTTGTTCAGCACGAGATTGAGCGGAAACTTG
The DNA here is from genome assembly GCA_025529335.1 of Rhizopus sp. PT2906. NCBI lineage: Eukaryota > Fungi > Mucoromycota > Mucoromycetes > Mucorales > Rhizopodaceae > Rhizopus > Rhizopus sp. PT2906. The sequence continues at coordinate 22,539 of JAMYHX010000041.1, forward strand.
GGGGTTCTCTGCAGACATCTATATTTTTTAATTTAGCTTTAGCTCTTTTAGGTACATACAGAGTAGAAGTAAGACTGAAACTGAAATGGGAGACGATCGAGCATATGAAAAAAAGGTAGGAGAGTGTGCCAATTATTATAGGGGCTATTGTGAACCATGTACATTGTAGCCATTGAGTCAATTGACGCGCTGAATAAAGTGAACTACATTATCCATCCCACCTCATTTTTTTCATCCATCCATTATTTAATGTATATGCATCCTCGTTGTTTCCATACAGTTATCTAGTCTTAATGCTACTCTGTCCATGTTGCCTCACTTACGTTAGGTTTTTGGAGAAAGAGCTGGGTGAACGGTTGAGGCTCCCCCTTGCGGACAACTCTTAGTACCCCCTAAAAAGGTATCCGAGTTCCATTACAGCACAAAGGAAGAAAGTCCGACATTTACAGCTCTGGATAAATTTCTTTAAGCATTTTATGCGGTTTTTTTTTTTCACGAATGGCACAAATTTGTTAAAGAGAACATCAACATTTAAGGTTTCTTGCCAAACAGTTGTTCTTTAATTGCCATTTTTCTATAAGCAAACAACTGGAGCACTCACTGACGATGATGCTCATTTTGAATTAGCAATCATTCTTTATCTTCTTCACTTTGATTCTTGAAAACAATGCTTGTTAAAGATAGATATCAAAAAAAAAAAGGTTCATTTGTTTTTTATTTATTTAATCAACCTTTCGAATCCATCGGTAATATCCTTAAGCGCTGCCTCACTTGAGGGTGAAATAGGGCTCAGGTATCCCATAATAAAGTTTTTGGCCACCCACTTATTATCCACGGTCCCCCATTCTTTCCCCTAAATAAATAGTATGTTAGATACAGATTATAAAGGAAGAATGGGTTATTTCATACTTCATAAACTATTTTCAGTCCACCTTCCTTTGTCTTTGTAAATATAAATTCTGTGTGCTTCTTCACGTTCATATTAACAAACTTTGACTTGAAATCTTGAATGGCCTTTAAAACTTCTCGCTCTTCATCTTCAGTCAATGATTGTGTCTTCAAACGTTGCATAAATAAGCGTACAAAGCCATCACGAAGATGCTGTGTGTTGGTAGCTCGAACGGGAACTGGAGATTATTCAAGCGTTTTAGTATACGATTAACGGCCACACTAATTATTTTTGTTATTACCAAGGCGAATGCTTATGTCATAGGGCTGATCAACTAAGTTGTTAGCCATTTCCTCGTTTTTAAGGAACTTTTGTCTATCAAATTCCTATCTATGGTTACATATTTGTAAAACATGGATATTTATGTATATGCATATACTTACTTTAAAGCCATTCAAATTCTTTAGCGACTCGATATCATCAGTTTTCATATACAGGCCGAGTACATAAACATGCATTTGAAGGAATGTAACTGTACGTACACCTAAACCAATTAACTTTTTCCATTCGCTGTTGCCCGTATTCAAGAAAATGGGAAATGACAACTTGGAAGCAGGGTCTAAAAGAAGTCAATAAAGGTGAATACAATATAGCATATATACCTTCAACAGTCCCAGCGTAACCGGGTGCTTCAGCAGACACGGGTTCTTGCAAGGCTAAGCAAGTTCCTACAAATCCAATGCCAACTGTAGCACCAAGCAGTAACTTTGAATTAGATGCTTGAAACTATGATAACATTAGAGATTATGCTGTCTAATTTCAAACTACACACAAATTACTTTCTTGGGAAATGTTGTCACATATTGGCGTTGAAACGTTCTAAAGGTGGTTCCCTTTGCAGCATTCAAGAGAGAACGCGAAAAACGAAACATGAGTGACTAGGGTCGAAATGAGAGGTAAAAAAGCAGTTTCAAGCTTGGAAGCACCTAGGTCAAAACAATTTGATTGGTCGGTTTTTTTGGTTTTAAAAAGGACCTTTCTCTTCAACCTTTGTTGTCATAGACACACTGAGATAAGTCATACATTTTACTTTTTATTTGTTTGCTTTAATATGTAACTCTTTTCTTTCTACTTTACAGGTATTTATAAATGTAAAAAGATGAAAAAGTCTCTGAGATGAAAATACTCAGTTAATTGATGAGGTTTACCTGCTCAAAGACCCGAATAACAACGATATGTACAACAAAAAAGGTACCTATATCCATGAGAGATTTGGAATAGTATGTGCTCATACACCAAACGGTGTATGGCGCGCAGGTTGAATCCCCATGAAACAAGACGTTGAACGAAAGCCAACGGTGGATCATGATTAAGAATATAGCGTTTGTATGTTTTGAAAAAGAATATGACCGTAAGCTACAAATTTTCGTTTTTATCAAGATGCTAAAGAAATATATTAGCATCAGCCATTTAAATTGTGTAAAAGGAAATACACAAGCAACTAACAAAAAAAAAGGGTGGGGTTGTAGCAATAGATTACGCTCGTCTGTTCGCTAGCCCCAATAGATATAAAAGAATAAGGTAATGTAGTTTTATAATTGACAATTTGTCGTGGAAGAACGACCTTGTTTTCTTGACAAGAGAACGTATAGTTTCTGATGCGACTTGTATGGATGCTTTCGACTGCAGAAAAGCTTGTATTAAAAGAGATACTATAATATATAACGGAGCATATGCGATGCTTTTTTGAGGCTATGTGAAATCGAATATTAGACCTATAGCTCATTTTTTGTAGCTTAGAATACACAATGAGTGGTCTGAGGCTTATTCTATAGATGTTTTCGAAATACAGACAAGTGAATTTATTTTCATAACTTTGTATATGGCCTTTGCAAACGAACTAAACCGTCTGATTTCGCGTTAAATAGGGAACAAGATTATCTATTGACCGCACATTCAATGACATGTCATGAAAATGACAAATCATCAAGCAGCTTATTATAGCTTAATAATGCTTGAACATCTTTCTTTGCTGTCAATCTTTCATAATAAATAGGACAATCCAAGGAAACACAAGGAACATCTGCACATTGTGATCTGGATTGATTGTTTGATGTTTTACAGTCAAGTGGCGACAGTCCAGTACATTCTTGGCATGTGTTTAGTATATTCCTTAGCTTGCGTTGCGCTGATGTTTGTCGACAGGTAAGGGTATAAATGACCTTTTGAGGCTCTTTTGCACATGTTTCACACACAATTATATTCGCTGCTGCTAGTCGTATAGCGCCATCCGTTGTATGTGTTCCTTGATCTGTTGATTTATGACAGACAACACAATGACGGCGTAAGCAGTATTGATCAATAAATCTCAACTTTCCATCCTCAGGTTCCGCAAAGCTATTTAGACCTCCAAAAGCTCCACTTTGTACACGAGGCATGTTTTCATACCAAGATAAAATATCTGATCAATGCAAAATTAGATTTTTTGCTGTTATTTCCTAGAATAAACACTTACCAACTCCTATTATGTTAAAGATTCTACTTATTGGTGCAATAATCTGTCTACGTATATAATATTCGGCGTTGAGTCGTAAGTGACTATAAAGAATGCTTTTAGTTATGGTTATGACTCGCTTAATTATTTTTTACATGCCTGTTATATAATACTGTTTCTGGACTAACCACCTCTTCTTTAAGTTTTGCTCCAGGGCCCTTATAAACGACAACATAAGAGACACGCTCTCCATATTGTGGCTCGGACCGTATATCTTTATTCATTCTTGCCTGTGCGACAATTGCTCCATTCGGTCCATCTCGACTAGCATAGGTACCCATACGAACTTCTTTTGCAATAATAAAGTCTTGTAGTCGTACTCGACCCAATAAGATGTTAGTCCATTGTCTATAAAGATACTGTTTCAGTTCAGACATATCTTGCGTTCTAAACAAAATCCTAATCTTCAAGTTAAAAAAAATGCAATTGCTACCGATCATGTCTTACTTTAAGCTAGACTCCAATATCTTTTGGGTAGCTGGTGTGTGATCTCTTCTGACAGTCTCTATGCCTTTTGCTTCAAAAACTGGTTCAGTCACTTCAGGACTTTCATACTTGAAGCCAACATATCTCTTTTTTGCCAAAAGAACAGCAGGATGATATATCTTTTCAAGCTTTAGTTTTATAGGTGCAGGATTCATTTTGGTAATCGTATTTCCAATTTCATTTCCTAGTGCAAAGGCCTCTTCAATAGTTTTTCCAGGGAAATAAACAAAGACACTATCTGTATCTCCATACACAACCTGTGCGCCCCATTTCTCTGTACTATGAATAAGATCAATAGCCTACATACGCAAGGAGATGTTTAGTTATGAAGGGGGGGGGTGCCATCCAATAAACTTACTCTCTCTAAAGTCTCTCGTCCTGTTTGAACAATGCTGTCGGCAATATCAACAGAAGGCATTCTCCCAGAGAACGAAGCAGAGGTATACCCGTAGGTAACATTTGCAATAAACTTCAATGTCAATTGTTTTGCATCAAGAGATCTCAAAAGCCCCTATAGTATCATTAGATATAGGCATCAACTTACATCTATTATACTTACAGAATCATCCTTGTGCTCTTTCATTGACTTTTTAATCATAACTCTTGTGTCTAAGAGCTCTTGAAGCATTTTAGCAAGTAAACTCTTTCGAACTTCAGGCTTTACAAACATCACCCCGTTAGGAGATACTATACGTTCGGTCAATACAGGTTATGAACATAAGCATTAGAGCACATACTATTAATGTAGTCTTTTAAGGAATTCAATAGTCCATCAGGTAAGTCAAATGAGTCCAAGATGCCAAATCGCGAAGATTCTCCAGGTTTTCGAATACGGCCTAAACATGTGGAATAACTATGCAAAAAGATTATTGTATTATACTACATGTGCTTGAATATACATCGGCTATTTACCAATAGTTATAAGCAATAATAATCGAAGGATACAGGCTTTGAAAGTCTAGGACAGCCATCGAACTGCTGTAAAACTTTGAAATAGGTTCCATAATGAGTGGTAAACATTCAAGAGAGCGCTGAGAGCCAACCTGATAAGATAGATGGGTATCTATCATTCACAATCGAGTTTTTTTGTTTACCTGTTTTCTGCTTGGAGAGATCATTAGAAAGTTCTCAGGCTTTGAAATGCGAAGCATGATTGATTCAACTTTGAATTGAGATCCTCTTGTAAGGACTGAATAGAAATTGATACCGAAAACTCTGGCAGATTCACAAGTACGACTGATGACCTGAGACACATCTAATATATCCAGGTTTATTTGCACTCGCTTCATGTAATACTTGAATAACCGATATCTTAAAACAGCTGATCCTTGTCGATACCATGCTGTCAATGTTGCATGGGAAAAGTGAGGTACTCTTGTGAAGTATTAGTTGGAAAGTTTGATGAACTGTATAATTGAATACCTCTCATGTAGCAAATTGTATGCAACGTTCTCGAGTGTATAACTCGTCAACGCAAGTTCGCTTCTCATTAATCGCCAGACGTTAAGCATATGTCTTCCACATATCTTATACATTGATGCCTTCTTATACCCCCAATCATCTTTACGGACACTGTTGGAAAGATAGCTAATCATTCTTGATAATTCGTCTACAACATTGATTCCTGCAAAAGTAATAACTTAGCGCACGCATAATGACCCTAGTTCATCATACCTAAATGAGCTCCTCGTTCGATAAGATAACCCCATGATGAATTCTGGACTTCATAACCAACCAACATATCAGGATCATAGAGTCTGACCTTTTCGATTAGAATAGAAAAAAGTTCCTCTTCTGTTTCTGCATAATCTATGTCAGCACCTGAATTCAAAAGATTAGAGTGTCTGTGCAAGTAATCCATGCTGTAACTTACGTGTTGCAGCAATTCCAATTTTTGTTACAATAAAGTCTTTTAAACATATGATACCAAGGTGGTAGCCTCGCTGATAGCCATTTGTTGGAACATTTAAATCTTCAGTTTTCAGACAATAGAATATAGCAGAAACTGCATCTTGCTCTGGATTTGGCAATAAGTCGGCTCTGGTATTAGCTATTGTGATAAAATAAGTCCATTAAAGAATATAGTCATGTTATATATTATTACCGTGTATTTCCAGGCTAAAATAGTCTATGTTACTCTTGATATATGTAGTCTTGGCTTCAGGTTTGCTGGCACTGTATTTAAAATCAAATGGTCCATCAATTGAGGGACCATCAAGCTGTTATTATTGTTGTTAGTGCATACCAGTTTAGAGTGCTATCTCCTCATTGACACTACCTGTGATCCTTCGTAAGTAATTTTAGGTTTTTTACACGCCTTCTCATCCTCTAGCCACGCTTGCACTTCTTTAAAGCTAGGTGGGGGATTAGTTGGAGCCCAATGACGGATGGTAACTTTGGAGGCTTCATTTCTCTTTTGCCGCATATGAAAATATCTACTCTTGAACTCTTTCAAGCTGTTTATTGTATTGCATTTCAGTTTAAATTCCTGTCCATTAAATGAAGTTGGGTATGTTGGTACATCAGACAATTTGCTATAGAATGGCTCTTTGTATATGACATTGGGTATATTCTTCATTATTGGATCTTTCTCTGTTATGGTTGGTGGTGGATGAACATAGACAAATTCCATTTGTGCAGGCTTGTGTGCTATTTGAGTGACTTTTGCACGTTTTCTGCTACTTGATGCATTTTCACTCCTTTGAAAGTATCTTTCCCAGTTGTAGTCTATGTTGTCATCCTGTTCAATATCATTTGTTACATGTGCTGCCTGCTGTTTCTCGACGATATCAGATCCCGATGATATAGTCAAGAGCTGCTTTGCACTGCATGGTCCATCTTGGGCTGTAGGCAATGATTCATGTAAGAGCACATGGTTTTCAACATCATCTTTTAGTCGTTGCTCATCTTTTGGTGGCCACATATCATTAGGCTTGTTCAAAAAAAGCTTTCCAAGTGTTTGCTTATCAAGAATATCACTCATGTCTATTTGTTCTGGACTAGTATCATCTCCTTTCGCTACTTTTTCATTATAAGTATGCTCTACAGCCATTCGCTCTTGCTGAGAGCTAAGTGGCGGTTCACCATTATTTAAAATAGATTGACTGACGCCATAATGAGAGTTTGATAATATTGTACTGTTTCCTTGACTGCAAATGTTTTTCTCTCCGAAATTGTTTGATATACTACTGCCGTCCTGAGGTATATCTTTTTGTGATTTACTTTCAGTTATGATGTGCTGCTGATTCAATACCTTTTGTTTCCTTTTCCTTCTCCTGTTGAATATGGGACTTTCTTTAATAACTACAGATACAATTGCCTCACTGTCATTTTCAGACATTTTTCTCTTTCTTGTCTTCATCTTTTTCAACAATTTCTTTTCTTGTTCCCATTGTTCCTTTGCTGATATTGAGCGCGCGTTAGTTGTTGATTCGTCTATATCCTTTGTACCATCTAATTGACTAATTCGAAGCTTTTGTAAAAACCGATTTGGACGCGACCTACATGACAATTTCAATTTATAAAAGAATACTTTACATGCTTTCACGCCTTACATGGTATCAGGAAGTATATTGCTTATTTGAAATGGTTTATCTTCAGTATATTGTGTATCGTTTTCTTCTAACCTAAGCTTTCGTTTTTGTCCTACTTGTTCTGATAAGGAGTTTGTTTTTTGAGGTTTCATGGCTCCACCTTGACGTATATAATCGTCATCATCTTCATATTCTATGTCCACCATGGGTCTTGATGAACCTTCTCTCTTTTCGAATTCTTTTATCCATTTCGCAATATCACTTTCTTTTAAGCCATAATCGTCGTTATCAAAGGCATCATCTCCCAAGATTTGCTGCTCAGTTTCTTCATGGTCCAATTCGAAATGTTGCTCTTCGTTATCATCTTTTGCTTTACTTTCGAGATATGAGTCAATAAGGTCTGTATCCACATAGTTTTGTGTTATCCATGCTTTATATTGAGATGGATCAGAAATAATGCTAAATTGGTTCATCTCTTTTTCTTGGGGAGTAGCAACATGTCGCGACTTTTCTAGCTGATTTATAGTACCCTTTTTGAGCTGATAGTACTCTTGTGGATACAGAGCTTCAACAGATTGAAATACAGTCATAACATCGTTTAATAAGACATGATTTCTATTCGTGTGAGTGCCACTGCCTGATCTCTCAATCATTTTGTTCAAGATGCTTCTTAATGAAGGTTCTGAAGTCCAAGGCACGCTGGATGGTACACGCTGGTCGTCTGTTTGGGATACTGACCACAAAGGTTCTGTATTCCCCTTTGCCCTACGACGCTTAGCTTCATCCTTCCATATGGTTTCTAGTGATTTTACGAGTTTCCTTTTAGCTACTTCATCAGGGTTGAGTAAATCGTGTTTCTGTAGCTTCATCTCGTAGCTCAAATCAGCATGAATATCTCTCTCGGTGAGATCTAATCGGTTCAGGATGCACATACTGGTAGCATCAATTTCCAATTCACAATGACTTTCTCGAGCAAGAACATCTGATTGTAAGATGACAGGTACAGTTTCTGATGTATAAACTAATTTATCATGCACCTCTGACATAAAAGCTGACCCTGACACCTGAGATTTATTGTACTCTGACTTGGGTGTATCAACCAAAGGCAAACGGAAACGAAGACCGATTTCTGCATGTCTTCCAATGGTATCTGTATCTAAATGAATCCAATCCATACCATAGAGGTTATAATCCATCAAGAACTGAAGCTCAAATGGGATATGGGACTCAAAGGGCTGAAAATGAGTCCCCATGATGGCTTGTGATTGAAGTATATCGATCATCTGTTGCTTTTCAGATGGGTCTATAATGTATATCTTTAAAAACGTCTGATATCCAGTGTGGTATCCATAGAATGGTACACCCTTCACAAGGACAATGGCAGCGATATGCTGATTTTTCTTGTCAGGACTAGGTCTGGTTGACTGGTCAAAGGCTTGATTGAGACAGGTTCCAAATTGAAAGATGCTCTTTTGGATATCCTCTGAAGTGTATTCTTGAGGTATAGTATAAGGGACAAAGAAATAAGGGTAGATCTATTTCGAGTTAGTTTAACAGTTTTACTCGATTCGTCATGTTTACCTGATGAATATGAACACATGCTTTCTGACCTGCATCGGTAGATCCAAATATTCTAATAACAGGTACTCTTGACAAAGGGTCGTTGCAAAATGGAGAATAAGTGCGATCTAAAAAGCATGGCCTTTGCAGGTAGTGATCTATATCGACTATTCTTATAGAGATGGTCATGTTGAATCTCTAGAGATCAACTGAGATACAAAAAAGGAAATGAAAAGCTAAACACGCAAGCATATCAAATAAAACTCCCCTCTGATAAATAAGCAGTAGTGTTTATTTCTTTTCAATGATAAAAGGAAGTCCAGCCTCTTCTCTAAGAGCTATATCAAAAGTGGGAAAAGGGTTAGTACCAAATTCCATAAATGGCGTGCAAACACATACCTCCGACAATGCTTGTCAAGTCAAAATCACCATGCTTCTCTTGTACAGTGTTACAATGTTCCAAAAACTTGTGAGTGATAGGTACAGACGCATTAGATTCATTTGCAAGGTTGATTATATGATTCACATCCTTCTTGGCAGAACTAATAGGAAAATGTATTTCGTTTGTAAAAGTTTGTTGAGACATACGTGAACCGTATGTAGCTACCATTGTTCCTGGCAAGAAGCCATCCAATAACTCTTGAGCTTTATCTTGACCAACACCAGAGGCTTCAGCAAGAGTCATGTATTCGGCCAACATTTCTACAGTGCTTGTCACAACAAAGTTACCACATAATTTCAAGCGTAACGCTTGGCCAACAGCATCGCCAAGTTCAATCTTCTTTTTACCAATAGCTGGAATCAATATTGACAAGGCTTTAGAGCGACTATTACTGTCACCACCAGCGACCAGAACGAGCAATTCTGCAGCAGCAGCCTTTGCTGGAGGACCCATTATGGGGCAAGCCAAGTAGGTTGCACCAACTTGAGACACCTTTTCAGCGAGTTTCTCTGCCATTTTAGGATTAATCGTAGATTGCTCAACAAAGAGAGCGCCGGATTTAAGATGAGGAACTAGGTTATTCACTGTTTCCTCTACAGCCGCGTCATTTAGAAGACACGAAAAGATAATGTCTGATTTCTTTGCAACTTCTTCAAGTGAGGTAGCTACTTTTACAGGATGGGTCTTTTTGAGTTCTTCGGCTTTTGCTTGAGTACGATTGAAGACCAACAAAGAGGGATAGCCGAGTGATTCGACGTGCTTTGCGATATGACCAGCCATGTGTCTGCCCATAGCGCCTAAACCGATAAAGCTGCATTGTAAGTTGGAGGACATTTTTTTTTTTTTTTTAATTAGAAAGAGAAATTAAAAAAAGGCATAAATTCGAACTAGGGTTTAAATATGAAAAGTAATGAGTTTATTGTTGACAAATGCTTACTCATCAATTGCCGTTTTTAAGCTTGAAATTCAGCCCGTTTATTAGTTTTTGGGGATAACTTAATCTGTATTTGACATCATGTCAATATCACTTTGTTACAGATGAAACTATGCTCTCCATAGCCACTCCCAATGTACAGTAACAAATCATACTCCGTGAGTCACTTTTAAGCTAGAGAAGTAACCATATTTTATTCACCAAATTTGGTTATTTTATCATTAAAAATAAACAGTCTGACTCTTTCTTTTTTATTTTAAAAGGAACATAAAAATACCAGCTTAAAACGTTTAAAATACAACATTTTTTTAATGCACAAAAATGTTAACTTAGGAATTGCATAAAAAGAGAAGGTTGACATAAATGAAGAATGGTATACAGTTAAAATAATAGGTAAATGGTAATAAGAATTAAAGCAAAAGGGGATAAATATATATGGGGCATATATAAAAAAGAGAGAGAGAGAGAGAATCTACAATACTCCTACACGAGATGACTTTTTACCTGTCATCAAGTTCTTGAAGCTCTTCCATAATTTACCAACTTTCGAGGGTTCTTCTGGTATTGTCGTTGTCGCATCACTAGGTTTCTTTTTAAGTAATTCATCATTATTCTTTTTGAATGAAAATAAAGATGGCTTGCTTGGCTTGTCAATTTTATCTGCTTTTGGTGTTGGACGGAATGAAGATATCACACGAGCAGATATCTTCTTTACTTCAGATTTTATAGTTTTCTTTTTCGGTGGTTCTGGAAGAGGTTTCTGTGCCGCAGGTCGATCGACTCTAGGTGTAGTTGATACATTTGGTTGCTTGGCAGAACAAGGCGTAGTAAATTCCGCTGGTTTTTTCCAGAAGGCACGACTAGCGAATTCCGAAGCACGTGAGGTAAAAGATTTTTTGGAACTGGGGTTACTTGATAATTTGGTGCAACTACTACTACTAGAATTACTATTTTTCTTTAAAGATGCTCTAGAATCATTGGTCGTTTTGTTCGTCTGAATAGAGCTGATGGTTGTACCAAGTTGACCACGCTTGGGAGATGCAGGTGATACAGTGGATGGCGATGTCTGTGACGGTTGTCGCTTTGAGAAGAAGTCCTTTAGTGACTGAACTGTTCCCTTTTTTATCTCTAGCCTTTCAAGGGGCGGATCTGTAGTAATAATCGACGTCTGTGTCGTCCTCTGGCTCAGGTTACTCAGGGAATCCGGTAACTGAAAGAGGGATCTTATTGAACGCACGGTGCCTCGTTGTATTGAACTCAAGACAGAGGATCTTCTACTGTATGAGGAATCTGCATCATGACGACTAATACTGGTTGTGCTTTTTGATTGGATAGATGAAGCTCTATTGATAGACGGTGGCGATACTCGAGCAACATCGCGAGGATCAGCTTCCGCAATAGGTAAGAAATGGTCATCGTTGTGAAACGGAAACGCTAGAGGTCTCGGGCAAGAATAGACTAGATCGGGTTGGCGAGGGGTTTGGTGGTATCTTTTTTTCTTTTTTGGTGGACCAGTAATGTGAGGCTTTTTGTTCTCATCGGTTGTTGTTATAGTTGAAGTTGAAATAGTGGTTGGAGTTGATACGATTGAGCATGTGGGAGTGAACGATGAAGAGGTATATCCGCTATCAGCTCCGGCCGATATTTCAGATTCGAGTGAAGAGCGTTTTTTATGAAGTGTATGCTTTGAGTCTTGTTTTGAGCGAATCAAATATTGTTCATATCTAAGACTAGAAGAATGAAACATCTATAGTTTTCCTTTTAAAAGAAAGCTTCTTTTTTGTTGTTATGTTCTATAAAAGGCTGTTGCTGCTTCTATGGTTACTTGAGCCTATTTTCAAAAGGAGTGAAAAAAAAAAAAAATGAAAAAAGAAAAAAGAAAAGGAGGTATATAAAAACCATTTTGTTATTTTATTTCTTGTGTCTTGTAACACGAAGCTTATAAAATAGGTTAAAGATAGAATCAATGCATCTATTATTTACTGGACCGTGATGACTGTATGCTGACTTATCTTGTAATTCTCCTTTTCATATGCTGGCCCACTCCTTATTTTTTCTGCAAAATGATTTGAATTAAGCAGAGGCAATATTTATTACATCCATACAAAGTCCGAGCTGGATATTTTTTCGCTATGCCAAATACAGAGGGCCAGAATTGATTGGACTATCGCTGGATCAGGCTAACAACAGCTCTTGTAAATGTTTTTAAGAATATAAAATACCCCTTATAATTTTGTATATGCCAAAGTTTAATACTATTGCTGTTATCTTTGTAGTCACTCCAAAGCGCAAAGATACTTATAAGATTAATCTTAATCATGAATTGAGTACATTAAATTAATAGTGTTTAATTAAATGGCTTCTACGGTCTTTGAAGTTTACAAATAAACATTTAATAATATGTCGTTCCTATCACAACAGCGGTTACCTTGACTCCGATCTCGATTGTGGTGATTACAATAAAATAGATTTTTACTTTACATCTTTCTAAACCGCACATCGTGACACGAATGTCTAACTATGGCCATGCAAAAGCGCAAAACAAGCCTGTAAACGTGGCTCGCTCAAATACGCCCTACCAATCAAAGCTCTTGAGAGTTCCTCAAAAATAAAGTATGACGGCGGCTAATGAGGCAAAAACAGGAACCATCAATTGGTTCAATTGGAACTTTGCTCCTGACAAAAGAAAAAGCTGGTTTATCCTTTAGATGATTTTGTTTGTGTATACCATGGATAGATAAAAAAAAAAAAAGTTGGCATAAATGAAAATGAAGCTTGCCAAGAAAAGCTTTAATGTGAGCGCTGGACTCAAATTCAATGATTTCTAATGGATAAACGTTGTGTATTCGGGCATTAAACTTTGATGTCTTATTTTAGGTGCTTGAAGAAAACTTGATATGCTTTAAACATCATTCGCTTGTCTATTGAAGATGCTGCTGAAATCACGTTTTTATTTAAAAGTTCTAATAAAGATGTTATAATCAAGACGCTTGTTGAATGGTTCATAAAAGCTTACTGCAAGACATTCAAGAACAGCAAGTAGAATTTCAAAAAGAAACACTTAAATTTTGTTTACAAGATAAAGAAGGAGGAATGGTTTATAAAGAAAAGTACGTTTGATGTACGAATGAGTACTGCTACTTAATATCTCTTGGAAAGTAATACACTCTGCATATGCTTGTTTCCCACAATAGAACAGAAGCTTTCCCATTTATTTTCTTTATCTATACCCTGATATAGACAGATACATGCTGTATGCAGCTAATTTAACCACTTAAAGACTCTTCTACACTGTTGGTATTATTCTAAAGAGAACAAGTGGCTAAACTAAGAGATCAGTAAATTTTAATAGTCTATATGGACGATTGATATGTAAAAGGATACGCCATGGTAGATCTTTTACTCTGTGATGATCACCACAACACAATGATAATGCCTGTGTTCTCAAAGTTAATCTCATGCACTTTTGTGCTCTAATTGTTGGTTGTCCACAGCTGTTCATATGTAGCTATTTATTATTAAATAACGCACTTTGATCAAATGCCCTTACAAAGACAAAAAAAAGTTCTATCATATGATTGACGAATAGGTTACACCAATCATCTCACTCATAAGAGTTGTGTCAGCGGCATCACTGGAATATCGCAGAAGGAATTCCTTTAGAGGTCAAGGCAGATATAAGAATGTCCTTGCTGACATAAATGAGTTTCGAACGTCGAAGGTATTCTTTTATGAAATGAGAGTGATAAAATCGGTGCTATTTAATGCCATTTTTGAAACTTTAATTACTTTGGTCTGTAACCACTGCAAACAGAAGCGATTGAAGCAGAAGAAGTTTTCAAATGGAAAACATTCCATAGTATATTAGATTACAATAAAACAGAATTACAAATGTATGCTCGATATTTCTTTGGCTATTTAGAGAGAGAGAAAGAGAGAGAAGTGAAGTAAGACCCTCGGTATTCACAAGGAAAGTAGCTGTAGAGAACATGGCTCCCTTCAACAGGATTTAGACATTTACGTGCAAGCGTTGAAATCAAATTCAGTATGAAATACTAAAAGAGTATGAAATGTAGGTGGATATGACTGTATATCGTACACATCTTATCAAGTTTAAACTCCACCCCTGTAAAAATAATCACATTTAAAAGTGCCTATTTTTTCCCTTTTTTTTTCGCTTGTTTAATCGAACAACAAACACGAGCACGATGGCCGACAAGCATTCAGCAATCCTTGAGGAGATCAAAAAGAACATTGACTCTCTCCATGCCAAGTTTGAAGCTCTTGAAAAGAAGGTTGAAGGCAGCTTACCCAAGCAACAACTTCGTATGGTCCTCATGGGCCCTCCTGGTGCCGGTAAGGGAACGCAAGCTCCTGCCATCAAGGAAAAGTTTTGTGTTTGTCATTTGGCTACTGGTGATATGCTCAGAGCTGCTGTTGCTGCCAAAACTCCTCTTGGTTTAGCTGCCAAGAAGATCATGGATGAAGGTGGACTCGTCTCTGATGAAATTGTTGTTGGTATGATTCAAGAAAACTTGGATAACAATCCTGAATGTAAGAATGGGTAAAGTATTTATCAATTGATATAAAACGCGAAGAAATGCTTATAAATGATTAGTTTCATTCTCGATGGTTTCCCTCGTACTGTCGTTCAAGCTGAAAAGTTGGATGAAATGCTTGAAGCTAGAAAGAAGCCTTTGAACTCTGTCGTTGAATTAGTGATCGACGATAACCTTCTTGTCTCTCGTATCACTGGTCGTTTGATTCATCCTGCTTCCGGTAGAACTTATCACACAGAATTCAAGTAAGTGACACGCTTGTGATTATAAATGTAGACTGATCATCGTCTAGTCCTCCCAAGGTTCCCATGAAGGATGATGTTACAGGTGAGCCTCTTGTCCATCGTTCCGATGATAATGTCGAGTCATTAAAGAAGCGTTTGGATGCTTTCCATAAGCAAACCGTTCCTGTTGTTGAATATTACAAAAAGAAGGGTATCTGGTATGGTGTTGATGCTTCTCAATCTCCCAAGGCTGTCTGGGCTTCTCTTGGTGCTATCTTTGACAAGACTCTTTAGATGATGCAGTTTATGTTTGTATTTAGTTTTTTTGTTTTTATGTAAAAGAACTCGTGTTTCTTTGGTTAAATATATACTTTGTTCAGAAATCACATTGTTTACATATATTGTGTTCAAGGGGGTCAACCATACGTATATCGATATACGCTTCATTTGCTTAAAAAAGATGCTTCGTGTGTTTATTAAAAAGAGGATGTGCTGCAGATTGCACAGTGTTACACATTGATAAAGTCTATGATTCGTATTCTGGGAATGGATCGACTCATGATCAACACTATACGCATCCCTTTTACGATATAAAAGTAGGATACAGTCAGTTGTATTTATAGGATAGCCTTAATATGTACGAAATAAATTAGGGAAGCAATGCACAATCCAAATAACACTTTATAGGATTGCCATGAAAAGAGGATTAAGAAAAAAAGGTTCAGTTTGAGGCGCATTATGATTATTTGATGTCATGAACCATTTCAATTGGCCCAAGAAGGTACGATAATCCAAACAAGGAAAGAAAGTCAGTGGAAGGGGGTTTACTTCATAGACTGCGGTTTTCTTTTTTATTATTATTATTATTATTATTATATTTGTGATGTCAAGTAATAATAAAACCAATCAAGACAATGACTTGAACACAACTGTAGATAATGAGCTACATGACCTTGGAGTTGATCTTGTTGATCAAAACGAACTAGAAAAGTCACTCATGGAAAAGGTGAAGAAAAAGAAAGAGTGAAATAACAACTCGTATTTAACTTTTATAAGGCTGACAAAGCCATAGCTGAACGAGAGGATGAACTTGATATGAAAAGATTAGAGAAAGCAAGAAAAGAAAAAGCGTGAGTTTATGGCTTTTTAAATAAATGAATACAAACTTATGCATTGTTAGTGCTGCACAGGAGCAGCTTGACAAGTTAAAGATAAAGTTGAAGGAAACGGACAATGTAGATAAACTGATACCCAAGATTAATGAACACACAAAAAAACTGCGTGAAGCAACAAGAGACGAAAAGGATATTGTGAATCGAATGAAGGATAGAGAAAGACGAAGGGTGGCTGTGCCTCCGACAATAGCAACAACTAGCGAACGACAGATGGATGAGACTCAGCGAGAATATTTAATTCGAACGGGTAAAATAACACCATTCTCTAAATTATCTGAAGATCAGCACAAGGCTACAATAACAGAAGAATCTGCACTGGCTTTGCCCGGCTCACGATATGCTGAGCCTATATCGCATCAGAACCTTCATGCACCTATTCATCAAGCAGAAGACATCAAACCTGAGCGACAAAAGAAGAGGCAGCGTGAAGAGGATGATGAGTATGAGCTAAGCGAAGAAGAGGAAGAAGATGAAGAAAGAAAACATACAGTTCCGAAATTAGACGAAATTTACGAGGACGATGGAAACGAATCTAATTATAAGCATAGACTTAGAGAATGGATACTGAACAGAAATATGATGCGATACAGAACAACTCATGTAAGAGTTTAATGCATTGCATAGTTTGATTTCTAAAACCACCTGTAGGAGGAAGCCGCTTCTATGTCTCTTGAAGAGATCAAGGAAAAAACAAGTGGAAATGAACTGAATGAAGATGAGATATATCAGCCGCATCCAGATTTTGAAGATCATGAGTTGGAGGGAGGCCTAAGGGTTCCAGGAGAGCTCTGGAGTTGCCTTTTTGATTATCAAAAGACATGTAAGTCCATTTAAAATGCTTAGTACTTGCTAATGTCTTTTTTTTTTATAAAAAAAAAGGTATACAATGGCTCTGGGAACTGCATCGACAAGAGGTTGGAGGTATACTCGGTGATGAGATGGGTTTGGGCAAGACTATTCAAGCGGTTGCATTCTTGGCAAGCTTACATTATTCCAACATGTTGGGTCCGGGCAAAGCATGCGTTGTCGTATGCCCTGCGACTGTGATGAAGCAATGGGTACAGGAGTTTCATAGCTGGTGGCCACCGCTTCGTGTTGCGATCTTGCATTCAAGTGGAAGTGGTGTAAAAACGGGAACTTATACTAGCTCAGAGGACGAAGAGATGGAAGATGTGGAAGATGTGAAAGAAGATGATTTTGAGTTTAATAGTCGAGGGAAGCTCGTTTTTAAAAAAAAGAAGACAAAAAAGAAAAAGAGTATTTTGGGAACTAAGGCTGGAAGAAGGGTCTCTGCCCTGGTGAAAAAATACATAAAGCTTGGCGGTGTACTTATCACGACATACAGTGGTGTACAATCATACAGAGAGGTTTTATTGAAGCACCAGTGGGGATATGTTGTATTGGACGAAGGACATAAAATAAGAAATCCTGATTCAGAAACAACGCTAGCTGTTAAGCAATTTAAGGTAACACGTCTTTTTTTTTTCTGTATTATGCAGAATTACGCTTAGTTTTTTAGACTCCGCATAGAATCATCCTGTCAGGTACACCCATTCAAAACAACTTGAAAGAACTATGGTCTTTATTTGATTTCATATTTCCTGGGAGACTTGGTGTAAGATATATACATACTATTTATTGTTTTATACTGAGCAAAAATGTTATAATAGACCCTGCCTATCTTTCAATCACAGTTTTCAGTGCCTATAAGTATAGGTGGATATGCTAATGCGACCAACATTCAGGTACAAACAGCCTACAAATGTGCCTGTATGCTACGAGACTTGATCAATCCTTATTTGCTACGTCGTATGAAGGTTGATGTAGCTGCTGACTTACCCAAGAAGAATGAACAAGTCTTGTTTTGTAAACTGACAAAGCCACAGAGAGAGGCTTATTTGCAATTTATCCATTCAAAAGAAATGGATGCTATCCTCGAGCGCCGTCGTCAGGTGCTTTATGGCATAGATATTGTTCGAAAAATATGTAACCATCCCGATCTGGTTGATCTGACTATCACAGAAGGGAATCCAGATTATGGAAATCCTGAGCGAAGTGGAAAAATGGTTGTCGTGAGAGCATTGCTCAGGATGTGGAAGCAGCAGCACCATCGCGTGCTTTTGTTTTGTCAAACACGACAAATGCTAGATATTATGGAGACGATGATCAGGTATCTGGACTACCGATACTTGCGTATGGATGGTACAACGCCTGTGAACCAACGTATGGCTCTCGTGAACGAGTACAATGATAACAAGCATATCTTTGTGTTCCTCTTGACTACCAAAGTAGGCGGTTTAGGTCTTAATTTGACAGGAGCAGATCGTGTGATCTTGTTTGATCCTGACTGGGTATGCATTCAATTTGGTGTATTATGGTTATTATTCACATTATTTGGTATAGAACCCTTCTACTGATGTCCAAGCCAGAGAAAGGGCGTGGCGATTAGGTCAAAAGAAAGACGTGACAATTTATCGACTGATGACAAGTGGAACAATTGAAGAAAAGATCTATCACAGGCAAATTTATAAACAATTCTTGACCAACAAGATATTGAAGGATCCAAAACAGAAGCGGTTCTTTGATGCCAGTAACCTACAGTCACTATTTACATTAGCCACAGAAGATAGTACAGAGACTGAAACTGGACGTCTTTTCAAAGGTACTGAAGTAAGCTATAATAAGAAGAAGCAAACGAACCAAGATGAGGAGGGCCAGCTAAAGTCATTGGAAGGTGTGAATGCATTAGAACAATAGTAAGTCCTAGATATGACATGGTATGAGTATTAATCCATAAATTAGTGCTGGTGAACATTTCGAGGAAGAAGAGCACAAGAATAGGCTGGAACAAGAAGAGGATCATGTATTGCAAAGTTTATTTGAGATGACAGGAATTCAAAGCGCCTTACAGCATGATCAAATCATAAACTCAGATACTCATGATGCAATGATTGTTGAAAGAGAAGGTTTGTGTGTGTGAGATCAAGCTATTTGATGTGTGAATTAACCACTACATATAGCGAACCTAGTGGCTCAACGCGCAGCAGCTGCATTAAAAGAATCGAGAAGACTCAGAAGAGCTATGGACATTGGTACACCTACCTGGACAGGACGATCTGGATCAGCAGGAGCACCAAGATATGTATTTCAAAAGAGATCAGAAACACCGCCTCCAAGGTTTGGTCAAAGCATGAATGATGATACTATGTCCGACACGTCTACGTCGTCATTTGGATCTGGCATAATATCTGGATTTAAAGGATCTGGAAATGCAAAACCTTCGTCAAGGACACTATTGGCTCGAATCAAAGAAAGAAAAGCGACAGTCAAGGATGATACTACTGCAGAAGGTAAATTTTTTTATATATTAAATATGAACTCATTCATATATGTGTACATAGGTTCTGTACCTGTTACAGTTCTAGATGACGCCACAAGAGAAGGCATGATTGTTAAACTACGTGATTTCTTATCAGAACATGAAGGACGAGCGACATCCCAAGAGATTATGGATAATTTGACGCTAAATATAAAAAAGGAGCAAGTGATCATATTTAGAAAAATGCTACAACAAATTGCAAAATTTGAGAAAAATGAACAAGGCAAGGGTGTTTGGGTACTAAAAGAAGAATTTTACTAAATATACGTGAAACAATATACGCGCATACACAAGTACGCGATAGAGAGAAATAAACATAGTACGTGACTTGAAATGTTTCCCCCAAAGAAGGGCTTGTATTTATAAATTTCATCCATCTTGCGCTTTATTTCATTCTTTTCCCCCTTTTCTCTCTTTCTTTCTTATCTTTTTTTTTTTCTTTCTCTCTGTCTTTTTTGGGAACAAAGGCTTTGGTTTATATTAATAGTAAATATTAAAGAAAACAACTTATTCATTCCAATAGTTTTGTTGAAAATACCATTTAGAGCAAATGACACTTGATGAATTCCAACTTGAAGACGATTCACTATTAGAAATCAGTCGTAAACTTTCTAATGTCACCATTGGCAAAATGCCTACTCCTGGAGAAGAGCTGGACAAAAGCGCTGTAAGGGGAGACTCACTTACGACAACGGAGTTTGTCTTTTTCATGCCTGAGTTTCTTTCAATTTTTAACCAGTGATTCTATTACAGTTACCAACAATAAAGTATCTGCTGTTCTCTCCAGACTATGATAAGATGAAACAGTCTGTCAGAGGTATACGCAGGTACCTGGTCCAAGGTATTATGAACTCTGTTACAATATTCAATAGACTGATCCACGTGTATTAGCAAATAGTGATGAAAGTCATGTAGAGGATATTTTAGCTTTGGGTGTATTGCCTCGTATAAAGGAGCTGATGCAATCTGATAATGGAAATTCACTCAAGTTTGAATGCGCTTGGATTGTGACAAATATAGCTGTAAAAAATGTCTAGGAATATTTCATAATTACTTATTCTCTTTGTATATCATTCATAGGCAGGCACCACTGCTCATACACAGGCTATTGTTCAAGCTGGATTTATAGATGTTTTACTTGAAATAATCAATAGCAAAAAGGCTGAAGTCTATCTTAAAGCTCAAGCTGCTTGGGCTTTAGGTAATATTGCTGGTGAATCTCCTGCATACCGTGAGGAATTAATGACAAAGGGGAGTTCAACCGCTATCGTCAATGTGCTGAATGATATATATGAAGACATTTATGACCTTGCATTAAGAGATGGACGCGGTAGAGGAAGGCTATATCTATTAGATAATGATTATGATGTTAGTACAGAATCGTTACTATGGTCACTATCCAACATGGCCCGTGGAGGATATCGTACTGCTGATTATTATGAAAATGTATAGTTTTATCTATTTTATATTTAAAATATTAACTCTATTATAGTATTTGATCATGTTTGATGCTTTTGCAAAATACATCATGTTTGAAAATCCAAAGCAAGTATTGGAAGCTTGGTAAGTTCAAGTTTACTCTGACATTTCATATATACTTATTTTTCTGCATAGTTGGGGGTTATGTCGTGTTTTGTATAATATGCATGAAGTAGGCGCGTTTTATTACAGAGTTGATATTTCAGTTGAACTATGTGAACGTTTAGGAGAACTTATAACGTACATATACATATATATAAAAAAAGAGATTTATAAGCCATATCTAATTATTATGATTATAGATCAAGTCCATTAAAAGTAGTGCATGCTGCTATTCGGACAATAGTAAACATATCCAATGGTCCTGACAAATACGCAATGAATTTATTACAACCTCCTGTAATCTTAAGCTTTATGCAGTTGCTTACACCTCAAACCACAACTGATGTACGAAAGGACGCTTATTTAGCCCTTTCAAACTTGGTAGCAAGCAATGAGGATATGATTGATCAAATCATTCAACACAGACCCATTATCGATAATGTCATAAATCACCTTGCTGTACCTGGTCACACTTATACTCATTTCAACTGGGAGCCTTCCGTATCCCACGCTTTCTGCTCTAGAAGCGAAGAATGGAAAGTGACCAAAGAGGCATTATGGGTTGTTCTCAATCTTGTGACGGTTGGAAGTGATTCCGCCATCTATCGACTTCTTTCTCAGCATCCCACTATTCCAGCTGCCCTTGCTGCCTTGTTAAACTATATTCAATTGCCTACAGATGTATGCGAAAAGACACTGGAATGTATGATCAGTTTAGTGCAGAGAACGAATAAATGTATAGGTGATCAATACCAAAATGGCAAGAACCCCTATGTTCGGCAGTTGATCGATGGCCGCGCATCTATGGCATTATCTACTATACAACAATCGAATTCGACCCCAAAGATATGGGATCTTTGCTCAAAGCTTGATAAATTACTTTATGTATCAGAAGAAAGTGTAAGTCAAGCAGCAGCTATGGTTGATGCTGGAGGTATGGCCAGTGCCTTTGGTCTTCCGTCAATGGTCGAAATTCAATCAAAGAGTCAGAAACGAAGGGTTATTCGTGGTTTAGATGATGGTGATGTTCGTTTAATTGAAAATGCAGTAAACAACCTTTGCATTTAACTTCCTCCTCCTTCTTCTTTTCTTTCTTTCTTTTTTTTTTTAATAAAATAAATATGTTTATCTTGTAAATTTTTTTCTCTCTCTTTCATGTCAAAATCTGTTAACCTTTTGCAACGATTAGCATTAACCTACAAGGCTTCTCGATTCCCTTGGAAAAAACATGCTCTTGTTGGATATGACTTATCAGGAAACGAATACTGGGACTGTCCAAACCCATTAGGTATAGTCATGTTGAAATGCAACTCTCTCTCTCTCTTGTAACTAAATCATACAAAGGTGGTAGAATGAAACGTTGGGTGCAAATGAAGAATGTACCTCGAGGCAATTTAACAATCTTTGAAGAAAACCAATTACCAGGTAATATAAAACAGACTGATAATAACTTGGCTGACAGTAATGTAGTTCAGTGGCAAGCCTGGCTGAGGCATACACGAGACTATCCTCCAACCATTGAAGAATTGATTCAAGACGAGAAAAGAAAGTCCATAGTAAAAGAACGAGCGAGAGCTTTGGAACAGGAATGGGAACAGGTAATAATAAAAAGCAAGCACATTAAATAAATGATTATTAAACTAAAGAAAAAAAAAAGCGAAAACTCCAACTACAGCAAGAAGCAGAGAAGGAGAAGCAACTGTTGGAAGAAAGTAGCCGAAAAGGTATAAAAAAAAAAGGCCACGAAGCAAAAGAAAACCAACGGTTTATGTTTAATAGAAAAAGATAAAAGTGAAGAACCCAAGTCGACAGAACCTGCTGGACAAGGAGATACATTCACTCCTGGTGAATGGAACCCGACTGTTTCTAAACGATGAAATATAGACCAAATACTATTGTAACTTATAAATTGTTGATTTTCAAGTGCTTTTCAAAATAAAATGAATGGTATCATATTTAACAGCATAAAGGCAAGATATCAGATGACTTTGAGAAAATGAAGCCCAATCATGAGCAAAAGCAAGAAGCTTTTGTCTTTTTCTATAGTTAGCAAAGCCGTGTGTTATGATAATGGCTACCAACTAAAGAGTCGTATCACACCTTATCTCTGAAAGATAACAAGAGAGTCATTATCATTGTATTAATTTAAGAAATATCCCTTTATTAAATTAGAAAAGCATAAGAAAAGCTAATGCAAAAAGATAAAAGCAAGGACAGTTAATAAAGATGTATTTATTATGTACGGGAAATGTGGGAATGATTTAAAAGATGTGGGGATGATGATTTGCTATTGCTGTTATTGTTATTACTGTTATTGTTTGGAAATGCTAATGAATATAACAAAGGCATACCTTCACTTAGAGAAGGGGTATTTGTTTTGCATGTATTTTTATTGCTGTCATTACTACTACTACTACTACTACTACTGCTGCTGCTGCTGCTGCTGTTGTTGTTATTATTATTATTATTTATATTGCTGTTGCTTTTACTATGATCCACAATGCCAAGCATCACGAGTGATGCCAATATACTGCTTTTTTCGGTATTGTTGCTATCATCTTTTTTTACAAGAGAAATGATGGACTCTATTGACTTTAGTATCTCGCTTGTCTTTGATATTAAGTCAGTGATTTGATTAAGTTCTCTTTGAAGCTTTTCTCTTCTTGCTTCTAGACCTTGTTTGAATTGTACGGGATTGAGCAAGATGGTTGATAGAACAGTGGTAAGGGAAGAAAGCATGGTCGGGTTGTCGATTTGTGTAGATAGTTTCAAAAGGGATTCTATAGCAGATACTAGTTCAGGATTATCATGCGTCTCGTTTTCTTGTTCATGTCTTTGTAAATGTTTATTGTCAGGCTGTGCGTCTTTGTATGTCTGATTAAACATTATTTGCTGAGGTGCCCTACTAAACCGCTTTCTTCGTTTTATAACAGTTCTCTTCATCGACACAGGTCTTTGAACGTGATGTAGCTTGTAATAGAGTCCACATGCATTACAAATGGTGTTTCCCGAATCATCTCTTCTCCAAAGAGGAGTTGTTACTGTTTGACAGTTGTAACATTTGGTAATAGAAGCAGTCCAATGATGATTGCATTGTCCTTGACAGCTATGTTCAGTCTGCATAACGTATCGTGAGAATAATGAAAAGAAAGAATAATAAGCTAGAGCTTCCCTTTTTATTAACAAAAAGAAGGGGAATAGATAAGATATCATGGTTATCATATCCCGAATCCTCCACACACACACATACAAATATGCATATGCGCACAACTGATAAAAAGTAGTACAATTTTCTGCAAATGATACTGAAGCTTATCTCTTATCCTCATACCCTTAAAAACTAGGAATTACTATAAATGGTAACTCTTAGAGGGCGATCATGCCTATGAACTGTTTTTTTTTACAAGTTATTATTATATACACTTTTTGTTCATGCTAGTCTCCATAGAAACACTCAATAGTCCCATAACCATTCATTGATGACAAGTGTAAAGCAGTATCAATTTTTTTCTTTTGTCCTACATGAAAATATATCATTATTTTCGCACGCTTGGATAATCATATCTTTCTTTGACTGATAAGGTCAGCATACAAAATATGTTTTTTATATTATTACGCTATAGTAAACTTGGCCTTTTGATAAAGTAAAAGATAAGTTTCTCACGGCTTTCCCAACACTATCTTACAGGTTCTTTTGTATTTACCTTTTTTTTCTTTGGCTTGGGTGATAACAGATAACTTGATGTCATTTGCGCTATTTTCTAATTATGAATAACCTTAATGATTCACAAACAAAAGAAAAAAAAAAGATATAGAAATAGGTCCTTGGCGAGACTTTTATTGTTTATGTGTATTAAAGATACGAAGTGAATAATACAGAAGGAAAGAGAAAGAAACATAATAATTATGAGTCAAGAGCTATGGCTTTCAGTGCTGCTTAAAGTAGGGTACTTAAGTCTATAAATGATTAAAGCCAAAGGAGAGCATCCAATTGACATCGCTTGATTGTACGCAAGCGTTTCACTACTACTTCCTAGCGTCAAATGAGATCCGATACGCATGTCGAAAAGAGACGATTGCAATATCACTCGTTTTGCTTTGTCGTTTGCATTATTCTCGTATTCGCCGACATAAGCTTTTACGTTATGCTGCTGTTTCATATGCCTTGATAAGGTGTCAATATGTGAAAACGTAACGGATGTGCATTGTGAAATAGGGCAACGGAGCTGTCCTGACTCGCGTCGTACCGCAACAACGTCCGGAAGAGGAAGATTAAATAAACACACACGAATTAAGTAAAACAAAGAGGAAACACGAATAATAGAAATCTACAGTTCTTATAATTTCCAAGTGTGTTTAATAGGGTTCAGCTCTAGAGAACACGAAGGAAGATACACACATCGATATCCTCGAGAGTGAATGTATTTTTCTATTAAACTATGCATGGGGGCATTATCCATGACAAGATAATGCCCCTTCATCTCTGGATACTTGTCCATTTCATCAAGAATAGCCTTTAAAAAGCTTAGATAATGTCATGTCACTGTTCCTATGCTATAACCGTCGGTTTCGCATCCAAGCTTTCTCTTTTTAATACGCTTTGGAATTCTCAAACTAACATTAATTAAGCCGGTGGCAGATATGGCACCTAAAATCGATGTTATGTTCGCTTTTGTCGTGGGTACTGTAACTATTGCAGGAGTTCCCTTCTTTGACCAAACCATACCCCATTTCAAATTGATGCGGAACGCCGATTCATCAAGAAAGACGTAATTTGCTGCCACTTTTGTACCCAATCGTACTTTTGTTAAATTTTTTCATCGCTATTTCTTTCTACAGGTTGGAATTGTGCCTACTTAAAAGATAGATTGCACTCAGTTGTCATGAAGTTATAAATAGTGCTACGAGAGACACTAAGGCCCTGAAAGTTTTGCGTTAAACTCTCTGCTACTTCTGTTACGGCAGCAGAAGGATACCTATCAATATAGTTTAAAAGAAACTGCTTATGCTTCTCCCCAAGGATACGATGCCGACCTGATTTTTTCTTCTTTTCGAAGATGCTTTCAGGATCCTCATAATAACGTTTGACCCATCTCTGAGCTGCTCGGATGTGGATACCTGATTGTCTCGCAGCAGCAGAAGCATTCAAGCATTTGCTGAAAAATAAATGAAAAAAATCGGGTCTTGTCTTCATCAGAATAAACTGTATAGCGTCGCTTGCTGCATAACTCCATATCAATATCTTCATTGTTTCTCTTATCCGTAACTGGGTATATTACAGGATTACAAGGTTTTTCAGGAGGTTTATTCCTTAGAAATTGAATACGAGAGCTTATCGTTTCGATAGCAAATAGGTCCTCATCAATAACAAGATCCATTGGTTCAACTCCATTCTCATCAACAACATGCCCTTGTCCATCTTCGTAAAAAAAAAAAAAATGCATACTCATTTTTTAATATCAGTATAACAATATAATGAAATTTGAGAAAGAGAAAGGAAAAATAAGAAAAATGCCATGGTTTCATTGTTGGATCAATCGACATCATTGATGGACAAGAGAATTTCTTGCACGACATCAAACTCAAAATTAGCGACTTTATTTCTTGAAATGACTGTATACCTCAACAGCTTTTTGGTTTCAAGACTTGAGCTTTCTAAATAAGAATATCGAAACCGTATTGGCTGGATTACAACCACACGAGGTTCATAATACTATGGCGACAGGTTCTTTTATACATCTGAATGTGCGCAAGTAGTATCAGGTGCCTACTGCGTTCCTGTTTGCATCTACAGCAATAACAGTAACATGGAAGCAGTAACGTATCTGCCTATTGAATATACGACAGACAAGACAAAGCAACGCAGTCCGAAGCCATTGGTATTGCAAAGTAGATGCAAAAGTCCAGAAGAAATGGCCACGTATGTTTTATCGTTTTTTTTATTTGCTCTCTCTTGTTGTCTAGAAGAATCCCTTACTTACTGGAACAAGGATAGGATGTTTTCCGATCCTGTCGAAAGAAATAACCGCTCACTTCCAGGTCCTGTTGATGATATCTTGCTAATTGAATCTGATGAAGAAGAAGAGTATTTAATCCTTTTTTTTTATAAACCAATTTATATCTAAAATAAACTACATAAACCCATTTCTACTCATAAATCAAGTCGGAGAACAACAAGATGCCCTAAAAGAAAATGCTACTTGGCTTATTGGAAGAATAGTCCACTTTGGACGTGATCCCTAACGACATCGCCCCACATACCTACTATTTTAAGATGAGTCCCATCAATCAAGATGTGTCCTCTAAGAACACTGATCAAACAATTTATTGGCTTACTTATTGTGAAAGCCTTTTGGCATAACACGGATTAAAGAACATTTTTATGCATAAAAATGGCTCTTAAGGCTTATCCCCTGTATCACGCTACATGTACTTTTTTCTCTAAGTGCTGTTATACGTATAAATCTCTGCTATTTCATTTGATCGTCTTAAAATGTTGGGACGAGCAGTTCATAATACCCGAGTATTCTTTTTTTTTTTTTTTTTTTTACCACTATCGCTTGAAAATTACTTACCAAGTCTACACTCCGATCGGGGCTCATAAGACGGCGAGGACGAGATGTACATGTGCATATTACTGCTCAGTTACTGTTGACAGCAAAAGTAATCAGGGCCTCTCTTAATCAGTTACTTATTATATATATATATTTATACATATGATCCTTTTCTCCTTAAGCTTATCTTTTTTCTTCCCTTCCCCTTACAACACACTCACACAAGCACCCACACACGTCATAACCTAATGATCATTGTTAGCCATATTTGGAATTGATACTAGAATGGAAAACAAAACCAATAAACTCTTTTTTTTTCTTTTTCTTTTTCTTTTGCAATATATAAACATGAAGTTGACCCTATTGTTAGCTTCACTAGGCTTACCCTTAACTGTAATGTCTCTAGATACACAAAAGCCTTTTATGGCACCTGATGACCATGGAGCTATATGGTCATTGTGCGATGATCCCTCCAGCCATCTGTTAGTAGGATATCGAAATGGAGTACATATATCACCAGAGACACCTAGGACAGGAAGTGATATTAGTGTACAAGTACAAGGCAACCTACGTAACTTATCATTTATAAACCATGATACTTTATTTTAAAACACATTTTATAGTAAAAGATGTTACTGGTGGGAAAGTAGATATTGATTTGAGTATTATGTCAATGATTAAGATTAAGAAGCAACTCGACCTCTGCACTGTCTTGGCATCAGATATTATGGGCCATAAATCATGCCCACTCTCTGCTGGTGATCTCGATTTGGATGCAACAGGTTATATACATAACTATTATCAGTCTATAATCATACAACTAACATGATATCAATAGCATGGATACCTAAAGAATTACCCAAATTACCACTCGATGGCAACATTCGTATCTCTGACCAAGATAATAACACTGTGACATGCATTCATCTTTCCTTTAAACTTCAATAATCATCATTTATTTACAATATACACAATTTTAATAACTCATCTTTGGCTTTTCTTCATTTAAATATCTTTGTTGCACTCCCAGCAGGGAACTGATTACTCGCAGCTTATTCTTCATTTTATCTCTCAGGGCAAGCAAGTCCACATCATGATCATTGTAGTCAGGGAATTGATCAATCAGTTTCTGTAGGCTTTCTAATTGTTTCAATACTCTACACATAGTGTTATTAAAAGAAGATGCTATTTTATTTATTCTTACTTGGATGGTATCATATCTGGATAGTCTATTGATAATTGAGTCCACATATCTACACAGCCTGCATAAAATCCAATTTCTTTTCCTAAATCAAATGCCTTTTCGCAGCCAAATATACGACCTTCCAACTCGCCTGATTGCTCTCCATCTCTAAATCCGTCCTCAAATCCATATTCTTGAAACCTATAATGAATGAGTCATGATTATAAAAAAGAATAAAGGGCTGATTACATAGTCTCTAAATAGCATAGTGACTCGAGATCTTGGTTTGGAGGTGGCAACATTTAGTAAAAGTAAAAAAAAAAAAAAAGAAAGAAAGAAAAAAAAAATAGTCATGCATTAATAATAACATTTATTTTTCCTTCTTTTGTTCTTCTCCTCCGCCTGTCGTAGGAAGACCGACATAGACCTTGAATGTATCATAGATCAACCATTGCAAGCCTGTTAATGTACCAATCATTACTATACGAGGGCCTAATCCTGTCCATAGTCCCTTCCAGCCTAACTGTTTAACAACGTCCATAGCAGTGACTTGCTTTTGTCCTGCTTCAGTCTTGGGGAGATTATTCAACTTGGATACGAGCACATCGGCTGGATGCGATACTAGAGCACAAAAGATACCAGCGATATAGCCACCAGAAAAACTAACACCAAGCTACCGTTCAAGTTTAAGAATGTATAAGGGATTCTTGTTATATGGATTACCTGCTGCAACTTGTTGTATTCTGACTTGGGCTTGGGTAAGAACGTTTTATAAAGGAACTCGACAGTCCTTTCAAAGGATGCAAATTTAACCATAGTATAAGGTACCTTTACAAGTAATTGTTATAACGCACGACAATCCCCATAATCTCGTTCATTACCTGACGACCCCAAAGAGGGACAATACCCTTGTAGAACCCAAGATATCCCTCAGTACTTATGATCTTTTTAAATCCTTCTCCTGTTGTTCTCGCAAAGGGTGGAACGGTTGTTTGCATCTTTACTTTTAATGCTTCCATAGGACATAAAAAAATATCAGCAAAGAATTCAGCAGAGGCGGAAGCGCCAAGGTATAACAGTGTACGATATTTGTGAGCATTTTCTTCTCCAACAAGATTTGCATATCTATACTTGAAAACTTCATAAAGGCCATATTTACCAGCACCTTGGAATGAATAACCAATGGCAGTGGGCCCCACGCCAGTGAATACACCACCAATGCCTTCACTCTTGGCAATCGTTTTCCAACCATCAAATACACTCTTGTACAACCCAGGTTTTACCTTTCTACATGTTAATTTTTGTTCTGCTACTGCCTTATCGCACTTACTTGGTTACGGCATTTGACCAAGTCTAAGGGAGTCACAAGCGAATGAGTTGGCCTATGTTTATAAGCATGAGTGTAGGCATAAAAAAAATAAACACAATGTACCCGCAAGCAAGTATGCCACCAAGTGTACAAGCCAAGAAGTAGTTTGTGGAATAAAGCTCAATAGTCATTTAGATGCTAAAGAAAAGAAAACAAGGGCAAATGACATATTTTATATTTGGGTGATATCATGACTTCATAACGTTTTAGATGATTCATAAACCTGCAATTATTTTTTTTTTTTTTACCCTCGTCCGGAAAAAGATTTGCATTGAGCCTATATGGCCCGATAAGCTTACACAAGTTCAAAGTGAAACTCTCAATGTTCTTTATTATCCTGCATGTATTTAGTGTAGAGATCTAATGCCTATATATAAACACATAAATAATAATAGAAGAGCGGTTTATTTCATAGAGCCTGAAAATGAAGGCGCGTGGTTTGAAAGCGACTTTACCTTCATTCACCGACGTTACTTTTTCTTTAATGCATTATAGAGTCCCCTTAAGTCGCATGTAACACACATGTATTGCGCCTCTCCGCAATTTTCCGTTTAGTACCTTGGTTAAGCATCCTTCAGCATTACATCATGTAGAATATATTCTTTAAAAATGGAGGCTCTATCAATAGTTCATTACGCGATATAAAATCGAGATACGGCTTTTAAATTATAAGCTTCATGACAGGGGAGGTTGCAAACTTGAAGTCTAGTAGTGTATATATACCATCCTTCATAATCTCACAATGAGGCTTAATTACTTTAAAGAAATAGTACCAAGGTAAATTGAGTCATATCACTGACTGAATTGACAAACTACAAGTTGTGTATCACAAAGTTGGAGAGATTTTTTGCATGATTTATCATCATTCACATTTGTGAGAATGCCTCTCCCTACTCGAATAGCATTTATAAAGGTTGAGTTCAATATGATAAATCAAGAGTGTAGACATTTGATTTCGATGTCTATAATATATTTTATTCTATGATTTTATTTCGAAGCTACATAAACTACATTTCTTGGCGATGCTACTTGATCAAACAGTGGATATGCCCATACTCCCTTGTGTTGACTATTTTCCAATGAGCTGACAGATTCTTCAAGGTATAACCATCTATCTACAAGAATAATGCTTTCAACAATAGATGCCAACAACGCTCTTAAAGTCCAGAGGGTAACAAACTGTTTATCAGCCTGCTTTTCTTTTGCCTTTAGGTAATGATCTCTTGCTTCTTGCTCTGTGATTGTATCGGGTGGTAATTTCAGTCTTTTTAAGGATGCTGCTACAAATGAAGTAAACTCTTTGTTCTGTTTAATTCTCCCAAGGATGGGCGGATCATTGATATCAGACAATTCTCTCTCGACAAGCATCTCCTATAAAGAAATAATGAATAAAGTGCATTTGTGAATCGCCACAGATGATATACCTGAAGTAAAGCACGGAAAAAATAATTATCAAATGCTTCTATACATGGTTCTCCTTCTAACCAGCGAGAAGGAGAATGACAAGCGAGCACACGAGCAGTCGATTTCAACTCCATCTTTTTCTCTCTAAGCAAACTGCTCATAGGGAAACCAGAAGGCGTCAGTGCATTATAACAACAACCTACATTGACCATACAAGAAATCTTGTCACTTTCTGTAAACAAACGAAAGATGGTAGGTGATAGATCTCCACATGTATGTAGGCCGGTCACTAACCACTTTTTGTTGCCATCTAATCCAGTGCTGGCAAGTACCTGAGACACATTTTCTGGAGTTACCTTTTCAGTAACATGTCTTATAGACATCTCACTCTTGTCTCGTGCTTGCTTTTTTGCCTTTTCATCAAATCGGATAGCGCCCTTTGTCTGTATCTCGGACATGTCAACAGCTACTACGTCAAATCCATGATCGAAAGCCAATGCACGAGATAGATAGCCTTGTCCAGAGCCAAGATCGATAACAGATGTGATGCCTCTTTCGTTTGCTACTTGCTTGATTAGCTGTCCCATCAGCTCTACCTCATGAATCTTTTTATCACTCATTCCTCCCAAGATCTGTTTACTGATATTTGCTTGGTTGTTTTGAAAAGGTTCTTCATCTAAGTTGCAAGATATCAATATTCAACGTTTTTTTTTTTCTATTTATATATATATATATATATATACTTCTAGGTAACGATAGATCTCTTGTCTTTTCTATATAATTTCTTAGAGATTCTGGCCAAATGGACTATTGAATTGTTGGGCGTCATTGACAAGAACACATGGTTTTACACTTTACATAATCGTTTGTATTTAAAATAGATTCTAATAAAGCTTTTGCCCAGTTATCTCCAGCTTGTTCCATAAATGACATTAAAGCATTTCTCCACTCTACATCAAATTGATCCCACTGACGATGTGTAATGAAATTAAAGGGCAAGACATGGATCAACCAAAAATACTCGTTGTAAAACTCCAAGAGATCGTCCAAGTATTCTTGTACTGATTTATTCTTGTATTTTTCAGGTAGACGAATATAAAAAGAGCTCATTACAGAAAAAGAAAAAAGAGGGCATCCAAATACACAATTGAATAAAAAATAAAAAAAAAAGTCCCATTCTTAAACCGACACTCTCGATCCTTTTTCCTTGGTACATAAATTGTCATGGTAACGATCCAATTGGGAAATAAAAAGAAAAAGGAAATGTTTATTATCTATTTTACCACTTGATCTTTTCAGGAAAGAATTCACGAATCAGTTCCTGGTAAAATGGCTTCAGGGCTTCAACATCCGGTTCATCCTCTGCCTTGGAATAAAGGTCATATTGATTAAATATTTTTACCCACTTCATCATCTCCACGTCGTACTGATTCAGTAACCACGAATACTGTCCCTCTGTGTGACAAGAGTAGAATGAGTGATAACGAATAACATAAGAAGCTTCAGGAGGTAAATAGTCCTTGGTAACGTGATAGAGATATTCATCATGACCGTAACTCATATGCACTTGATCCAAGCCACAGTGAGGAGAGTAGATGCCATGCAGAGTGGAATACTCTTGACGGGAATAGTCAGGGTTCTTCTCAAAGTATTTGGAATAAACAATTTTCTCCGAGAATTTACAGCCAACGGGAAAGGTGTCTCCTACAACCTATTTTGGATTTGTTAGATAAAAGCTAAGAAGTAAAGTGAGAGACTTACTGTCCACTGTGGTTCGCCAAGGAAGAATAAGTATTTGCCAAGATCATGAATCAAGCAAGTCAGTATCATCCATCTCGGCTGGTTATCTCTTCTTGCGGCTTCGGCTGACTGAAGAGCATGCATGATTTGTGGCATTTGTGTATCAGGATCTGACTCATCCACCAATGTGTTCATTAGCTCAAGGGCCTCCCAGATACCCATTTCACCCTGTGTTAAGCTTCCATACATTTTCTTCTTGTCCAATACATGCTCCAAGGTTTGCTTTTCATGATTTTCCTTGTAGAAATTTTCTACGGTGGGCTGTACCTTACTTGCAAGTTGATAGTCACGGAAATCACCTGTCTCTTTATTTGAATGGTTGTGTCCATACTTTTGTTTGATGAACGTCTCCCAGGCTTCAGTTACTTTGACTGCCTCTGACAAGTTTCTCATTGATATATTATATAAAAGAGAGAAAGAGAAAGAAAAGAGAGAAAAAGATAGATTTGTGTCTTTTTATAGTCCCACTTTCAGTTTTTTCCCACCTTTTATTTGTTCTGGAGTCCAAGCAGAATATATATTTAGACATGTATTATAATGAATCATCACCCTTTTGTGATTGGTGCAGAAAATAGAGTAGTATGCATACTTGTGCGTCTATTGGGGAGTTTCGGACTCTTTTAACGTTTTTTTTTTTTTTTTTGATTTGCGTGTCGTTACTTTTTTTTTTAACCTTTAAAAGTAACAACGCGAGCAAAAAGTCACTATCCATCAATGACTATTTTTGAAAAGCGTAACATTTTCGATGACTCACTACGATAGTTATTTTATCGTTATGAAGCTATCCTAGAGATAAATAGTACGAACGCGGTGCTGCTATGTATTAAACTAGCACATCTGCATAGTAAATAACGTGATGACGCTCACTTTTAAAAGTAAATTGACTTTTAGTTACATAACGACTGTACGAAATCCACTGTTTCATATAGACGAATAAAAGATTAAGCTGTATGACCATGGAAACGTCAGATATGCTATTCACAGTAAAGTTAACTCATTTGACAAACTTACATTAACATAGGGGGTGTTGAAAGCAGTATTTCTTTCGAAAATATGAATCAATGCAGATCGACTGGATCTGTTAGCAAAATCAACCGTAAGAATTCAACTTCACAAGCAGATCTTAAATTCAGTTTCTCTCGCATAAATTGGGGCTTCATCGAAATAAGTCTTATTGACCATATGGTCCGAAAGCGACAAAAGGATTTAGTGAAAGGGATATTACAGCACCTATAATGATGCAACCAATTGAGACAGCAATGTAAAGCAGTTCTTACTAGTCGCAGTCATCTTCAAAGTAAACCAGGACAATGTTAGCGCTTTTACTTTCAATAGAAATGAACCTCCGCTCTATCCATGGACTTCAAGACATAAAATATATAGATGGTATTTATCCAAGCCCCTTCTTTTTCTTTATAAACTTAATACAAAGCCCTTCTCTCTTTTTTCATGCGAGGGCTTTGCAATGTGATGCATTTTATAAAGTATCCCAAAAAGGAAATCAGTATTTCCTGGCTTGTCTTTGATAAGATGTTCTTATTGGGCAAGAATAAACGTGTAACACTTTTTAGCTCTTTGTCTTTTTTTTTCTTTTCTTTGTTTTTCATAATTTGAAAGAAATGACAAAAGAAAATGATGAGACATCCGAGCAAGGAAAGACAAAGTCCCGTAGACCCCGTGGTACATTGAATAAACAAGCAGAATTAATGTTGTAACTAAATAAAACGGGAATGTAGATGGCCCATTTCAACAACAGAAATTACCAGCTTGGCAACCAGTGATGATTCCAAAGACAGTATTACCTACCTTGTTTATCATCGGTATCATCTTTTGCCCAACAGGAGGCCTACTTTGGTGGTCTAGTAATAAAGTAAGTAAAAAGAGAATGAATAAAAGTGAATGCTTATTTCCTTTTTATCTCTCTTGCAGGTTGATGAAATTATGATCAATTACTCTTACTGTCGACAGTATCCAAATCCAGTGTATCTTGTTCCTGAATTGTATGATTATCAATTATCAGATAAGACAGTCAATCTAAACGAGATAGAGCCACCAGCATATCATTACTCTAATGAATCGACCTTTTTGAACCCAAACTGGGGAAATCCTAACCAATTGACCGTTTCACGTTGTACATTAGACTTTACTGTGCCAACGACTATGAAGGGTCCTGTTTATATGTACTATCGATTAACCAACTTTTATCAAAATCATCGTCAATACATAAAGAACTTTGACTCGAGTCAATTGTTGGGCGACGTCGTCCCTTCGACCACTCTACATACAGATTGTGACCCTTTGGCTTACTCCAACGGAAAAGTGATATATCCATGTGGATTAATAGCCAATTCGATGTTTAACGGTATGTTTCCAATATATATATATATATATATATATATATATATATATAGAGCGTACACACTGATATAATCTTGAATAGACACTGTATCCAATTTCACATCCATTGACCATCCTTCGCTCACCTACTCTTTTTCTTCCAACAATATCGCTTGGCCATCAGATAAAAAGAAGTACGGACCTACAAAATATCCCCTGTCAGACATTGTACCACCTCCCAATTGGGCTAATCGCTATCCTAATGGCCAGTACACGACAGAATACCCTCCACCAAATTTGTCTCAAGATGAGCATTTCATGGTCTGGATGCATGTCGCTGCCCTTCCTGATTTCCGCAAGATTTGGGGAAGAAATGACTCGAGTGATTTGCCTGCTGGTCGCTGGAGAGTAACGATTGATATGAGTAAGTGTGCATTGTACTCTTTTTATTTCTTTACTGAATCCCTCTTGCCAGATTTTGATACACTTCAGTACAGTGGTACGAAATGGTTAGTCTTATCGACAACTACTCCATTAGGTGGTCGAAATCCATACTTGGGTATTGCATATATGGCCATCGGTGCCATCTGTATATTACTGGGTATCGTGTTTAGTTTAAGACATTTGATCAAGCCAAGGTAAGATGATTAGATGGTATGTAACCTATATTAATTCATTTACAAACTTAGAAAATTGGGTGATGAATCATATTTATCTTGGAATCAGCCTGGAGGTGGACTTCCAAAGAATAAGAGAGCAAATGAACTAGAGCACCTTCATAAAGAATAATCCATGTAACATTTTGTATAAATTATAATCCATTATCTTCTTCATGATTCTTCCTTATCTTTTTTCGACAATACACTACAATGAGTTGCACTGCAAAAAAAAAAAAAAAAAAAAAAACAAATAAAAAATGAGCCAACAATGATAATTGCTTTCTCGGTTTTTTTTAACTCCTTTTCGCAACCTATGACAAAAGAAG
Organism: Rhizopus sp. PT2906; assembly: GCA_025529335.1. NCBI lineage: Eukaryota > Fungi > Mucoromycota > Mucoromycetes > Mucorales > Rhizopodaceae > Rhizopus > Rhizopus sp. PT2906. Next base: position 59,487 of record JAMYHX010000041.1, read on the forward strand.
AGCAAAAATTCGATTCAAGGAAACAGTGATATCTCAAAAGAAATTGAATAAGGAGATATACCGTTTGTATACTACATCAACATCTTCAAGAGTGATCTGACTGATCAAGTCAGCGCCACATAAAATTGCCAATCGAAACGAATCTAGCTTTCATAAAGAATAAACCGTGTAACATTTTTGTACCTTTTCTTTTTCTTTTTATTTATATAAAATAGAGATGAAGACAGCCTTTGTATTAGGTCTATTATTCTATTCAAGTGCCTTTGCCTTGCAGAATTACTGTAATTCGGGTTATAAGCCGATCGGAGACAAGTCTTTGGTACTTGATTTATCCAAACTAAACCAGTAACGTTTTTTTGTTGTTGTTGTTGTGCACGTAGTATATAACAAAACTGACCGTCATTAAAAAGAGAATTTACACTCTATCAGAATACAAGTACACCTCCTTCAACCCGATCAGTCATCACTCAGATAAACATATGTGATGCTCTTTCAATTTCTGAAGAAAGTCAATTTCAATGCAAAAAGGGGACAGTAAAGTTTTAATGACGTATAAAATATACAAAAACACTAATCTCGCTTATAGTATATTTGTCAAAAGGTTGTTTATAACCAAGATAACAAAGACTTTGTAGCCGAAGTGCACACCATTGCCGGTGATTTTGAAAAGTATATTATAAAGAGAAAAAAAAAAAGAGATTATTCACTGCTATCCCCTAGATCAAAGCTTGATGCCGAGTTTAAACCCGTGAAATCTGAAGCAGACAGTACAAAGAGTAAGAAAAGACAATAACAAAAGTATAATATATATATATTGATATTGGGTGTTTCTTAGATGGATACCAATATTCCTTGGTTTTATCTGGTGGTGATAATGGTCAGAGCGCACTTATCACATTAGAATGCGACACATCTCAATCTCGTGAGGTATTCAAGATTTGATCGAAAAAGATGGACGAATGACTAATAACGATTATAGGATAAGCCTACAGAACCAACCATTGTGTCTTTCCATAATAACGTATTGACACTTCAATGGAAAACCGTATTTGCATGCGCGTAAGTGATCAAACAAAGAGTAAAAAAAAAAAAAAAAAAAAAAAAAAAAAAAAGGGCAGTTAGTTTGACATTCAATAGTACAGAACCTCAGGAAAAGAAACCTGATGATGGTGGTCACCAAGGAGGAAATGAAGAACCAAAGAAGGAAGGCATGTCTGGTATTCGCATCTTCTTTACAATGTGAGTATAGATAGGATTCGTTATGAACATTTCTAAACCGCTCCCTTCAGCATATTTGTCTTGCTTGCTGTTTACTTTATTGGTGGTGCATTCTACAACTATAGAGTGTATAATGCTCGAGGCTTGGATCTTATTCCTCATAGAGGTAAGGAATATAGAAAGTATAATACACTCTTGAAATTGACATTTCTCCTTAAAAAAGAATTCTGGCTTGATCTACCTTATCTTATTAGGGTAAAAAGTAGAAAAAAAAGTAGATAGTGTTTATACTCATGACTATTCTACTTTAGGACTTGATTGCACATATCATTGATTCCATCATGTCTCGTCGTCGTGGAGGTGGAGGCTATGTTGCTGTATAATATATATATATATATATATTTATATATATGAATGCGATGATATTTTATTATCAATGTATAAAAGAAATGATATTAAACAAATGCAATAGAGGAGCCTTGATCTATGATATCCTTTTTATCTTTGTGAGCCATGGCAGGTGAAATATTAACAGCGGTTGATGCACATGTCTTGGTTTTGTTGAGTAATGCTAATGAGCTAGACTTTCTTAATCGAACAACATGACTGGATGTGTCACTTGTTATACTCTCTTTTGATTCAGTCTGCTGAATGCCAAGTGAACTTTTTGAATCCATAGTTTCAAGCGAATCATCCATATTTGATGATAATGATGAACAAATGGATGCATCTTCAGGTAGAGAAGTAGATAAAGCAAAATGATAAAACTCTTGCTCTGCAGGAGTAGATTTCACTGTTTGTTGTTGTTGTTGTTGTTGTTGTTGCTGAAATAGTTCTGGTAGAGCCTTTGCGGTAGTTAGTAAATCTTCATCTAGTTTTAATCTATGCATGGGAGGTTCTTTTTTGGTGTCATTCTGTAACACACATTCTTTTGCTATTGTTTTGTCTTCCTTATTAGGCAATTCCTGAACTTGTTCTTCTTGCTGTTCAAAGATGCCACCTTCCCCATTCATTGGGAAGAAAATGATATCATCAAAGTTAGGTAAGACCATTGTTTCAACAATAAATTCTTGAATTTTTGTTTCAATTGCCTTGACAACTACCGAGTAACCTACACGTTTTTCCCAGACGACAGGTTCTACCTTCCATTTCATCTTGGGTGGTTCATGAAAAGCATACCAAATTCGGTTGGTTGGGGGCTCTTTAATTTTCATTAGTACTTTTCCTTGAATTTCTTCCAACGTGATTGCCAAGATGATGTCGATGGTAAAAGGGCGCAGTCGATCAGAATATTTCCACTTGAGCACCGTTTCGATCTCGATTCGGATACATCCGTCATAATGTAAGCTGGCTTCAGCAGACAGCTCACCACTAGGGCTAATCCCGAGCAGTTTGGGGTGAGTGATACGAGGTATCGAATGACCAGGATCAACCGATCTGACAGTGATTTCACCCAAAAATGGCGGTCTTTTTGCATTAATTTTGTCCAACTTTGAAACAATTTTTTTATAGAGAGCATCCTTGATATCTTGAGTTCTATAGACAGAAAGGAAAATACGACCAAGTATAGCATTGAACCACTGAGTCTGAAAGTGGTATTCATCACTATGGATAGCCGTGATCAACTGATTCATGGATGATTGGTCAAAGTGGGTATTGTCCTTTTTGATAGTAAAGGAAGGCGATGTTGTTTTGGAAGCACGAATAAAAGTAAAATACCAGTCTTCTTTTTCGATGCATCGTCTACAGTTGATATAATATGTTTGATTGTTATTGTTATTTTCGAGTTTTATATGCTGTGGTTTTGAGAATAGTTCAAAGTCTTGTAATCCTGGTGGGTGAATGGATACCTTGCAGTCACTCAAGATGATGACACCTTTACAGTCCAACTGTTTCTCTGAGTCATATAGATAAAGTGTATTGTACTTTAATACTGAAAAATATAATCGGCTGTTCTGGTGGTTATTATTTCTTATATATGAAGCGACAATATCCCCAATAGATGACGTATCGTCATCATCAATTATATCATCTTTATGCACTTTCAACCATCCCACTTTATATAATTGGTTGCTCGTATTCTCGTCATTGACTGGGTCTTGATTAGAATTGGCATTGTTGTTATTGTTGCTATAATACTTCTTGTAGGATAATCGGTTATAGATTGGGATGATGAATTTGCTTAAAATAAAATATATAGCGCATGTGATGATGATCATTATTGGAAAGAATGTTATTCCACCTATAAAATAACCAAATAGAAAAGATACTGACACCATTTTATGAAATATAAAGAGTAAAGAAAAAAGGAGAGGAGAAAGAAAGAGAAATAAATAGAGAGAAAAAGGGGAGAGGATAAAGAAGAAGAAGAGAAAAAAGAGAGGCAAAGGATGTGATAAAAACAACATTGACCAAGCGGTCGTTGAATTTAACCAATAAACAATTAAATTTCGATCATTTACCAGATTTCATTCTAGACTTTACAAACAAAAAGGTTAAATAAAACAAGAATGATGATAGACAGAACATATGTCTGATAGTCATTTTATTTAATACACAGTAATGGTGTTTCCATAGAAATAAATTGAATGTCAGAAAATAAACGTGAAGATTACAAGAGAAAATATACAAAACTTATTGTGATACTTCTATACTTTAAAACTAATCATTTATGACTGATAAATAATAGATTAAGAGAATAAGCCGTGCAATGATATACTTTTTTAAAGAGATTTGCATCCTCAACCTTTCTTTTCTTTTTTTGGCTTGATCAATATTGTAACACGGACACACGTGGGTTTTTTTTTAATTAAACGTGAAAAATAAAGATTTTTGATCAAAGTCCAAAATGTCAAGCTTCCTAGGCAATGTGAACTACTTCACCGTAAGGCTTACGCATGTTATAAAATATGAGAGAGTCAAAGATATTATCATCTATGGAGCTCAAGCTCACATCATATATTGTTATGTCTAAATACATAATTGCGGCTTTTATCTTCCCGCAGCATCCTTCTTATGATGAACGAGAGATACAATATACATTTGTTGATCTTGTTGATGCATACAGAAGCATCAGAGAGGTTGATCATGTTTATAGTCGATCTACCAAACACGGTACTCAGTTTTGAATGCTACGGGTGTTTCTTCTCCTATACATGTAAGTCACTATACAACTTTTCACTACCAAAGTCTCTGCCTAACCTAAGGCTGTGCAGTTCACTCCCTCTAATTTAAGTACGATGTCATCATAATTACACGTGTTCTTGCATCTTTGTTGATAGACTGACAACATAAAATTAGAATAAATAAATAATGTTTCTTTTTTTATCTCTTTCTTCCTGAAGAGAAAACAAACACATTGGAAAGCTTTGTTGGATGATATCATAGGTAATGAATAGAGGTAGCGCCCCTAGTATTAGTCTAATTTCTAGTGCATGTAGCGTTTTCCATATCATGTTGATCACGCAAAATGACTCAAACAGTTATGGTATCAAAGCTGTTGACTGGGAACGCTTCGTACAATTTTCTAAGGGGACATTTGCTTCGCCAGCAGTTCAGCTGAGCAGTGTTGAAAGAGAGATCCCAGGATCCTCTTTCAGCACAAAAGCGAGTAACAAGCAATTGGTGGAAATGCAACAGAGATTGATCAATAGTTGTTCTTTGCATACCGACTTGATTCTAGAAGTAATCAAAACGCCTAGAGAATCAAAGGCAGTGTTTTTGTCGACGAAGAAGATGTGTTGATCACCAGCTTTGTCGAACCTTTGATAATGCCGTTCCTGCGAAGTATCGAGAATACAGTGATCCATGGAAACGGCTATCCTCTCCATGAGTCATATGTTAGGAAGGCCAAAGTCGTCGGAAAATATGGCCTTTACATAAGAAGCATTCGAGGAAGAGTTCCGGATAGAGCTTTCAGTTTCCAAATGCCATCAGGCGAAAGGTTCATGGTTCTGGTCGCAGAAGTCAAGACCACGGCTAATGCTGCAAGAAGTCCAGATTTCATTAAGCTTTCCATGTTAATGAAGGACGTGATCGATTTTGCTTCGACCAAATGGGTAACCAATTATTTTTCGATCGGATTATTGATCGCAGATGCCTCTTGTAAGATATACAAACTTCATATGTCCATCGACCGAATGTACTGCATGACTGAAATATCAGCATTTCATTTGCCAAATAATGTCAATGACATTCTCTTAAAAGACAAACTGCAAAATATCATCGTATCAATGCTGCAATACCTAGTTTATATAAATAAAGAGTTAGGATGTTCAGAGAGTGTGCAACAGTTGTGACTAACAAAAAGCATTTGTTGTTTATTCATAAATACATACTTCTATTGCTTTTGCTTTACAAAGAGAAAAAGAGATATGACAGCGTCTAACAAGAAAACACCTTGGAAGATACGCGTTATGTAATGCGTATTTATGCACATTTATTCAAGTTACATAGTGTTTACATTATTTACTATTACTATTAATACAGTTATTACAATTATCAGGGTTGTGGAATTCAGCGTTATTAAACAGACAATAATGCCTTAAAGCTTCGGTTAAAACTTTTTGATTTAACGGTTTTGTAAGATATCCATCCATGCCAGCATTGATACATATTTGTCTAGCAGATTCTTGCACATCAGCAGTTAGTGCAACAATCGGCAGTCTATTCTTTCTGTTTTCTTCTTTCTCAATCTCTCTAATTCTCTTGGTCGCTGCTACACCATCACACTGTATATAGCGTGAGTAACAAGTTTCTTTTCTTTTTGTTTTGGTTACCTTTGGCATATGATGGTCAAAAAATGCCATATTAAAGAAATCCAAAGGTTGACTAATCCATGCATTCACTGCTTCCAGTCCGTTATTAGCACATTCAACATAGAATCCTAATCTGGTCAGCTGTTTCAGCAATAGTTTTTGCGCAACAGGATTGTCTATGTATTTTAAAATGATTAGGTTATATACGGTCCACAAAAGATAGCAGTGTGAACCTACCTTCTGCAATAAGAATGTTCATTTTGCTATACAGGTCTCGTTCTTCACTTGTAACCAAAGATTCGGATACTGTTTTCTTTTGAATAACATTATTTGTCGGTGATAACTTGTTCAACGACTCATCAATTGTTTTCAATAGCTTGAGGCGTCTCAAGGGCACTGCCATACGAACTACCTTGCAACCTAACTGCTGGTTAGGAATAGGTTCAATCCATCGGTTCTTTTGAGTCATTCCGCCCGCGGGATAGTTCATAATGATGATTAATGCATCCTTATTTACTCTGCTTGCATCCTCTAACCAGGTAGAGGATGCATTCAAATGCTCTGGATTCATAAACAAACCAACAACAATGATATCATACTTGTTCTTTTTCAATAATTCCTGGAACTTGTCAATTTGTGTAGCACCATCTACATGAATACCAGTTAAGAGGTGACGGATCATTTCAATTGTTGCATGATATTTGCTGACCGCCAGAACCTTGTAATGGCCAATGCGTTTCAATAACATATCTCGCTCCTCGTTGTATCCTTCCAATTGTGAGCCCTTACAGCTGAGCTGTGGTCGGAGCTTGGACACGCGAATACTAAAGTAAAAGTCAGAGCCCTGACCAGGAACACTAGAGACATTAATTCTTCCACCCATGAGTTCAACCAGCTGAAGACAGATTGAAAGACCAAGTCCTGTGCCACCGTATTTGCGCGTTGTGCTTCCATCGACTTGAGAGAATGGCTCAAACAGAACCTTTCGTTGTTCATTGCTGATGCCAATACCCGTATCTATGACTTCGAACAAGAGGGACACTTGATCATCATCCTTTTCATTTTGATTGTTCTTATCAAGCGAACACTGTATACGGATTTCTCCTTCATGTGTAAATTTGATAGCATTGCCTAGTAGATTGATCAAGATTCTATATCAAACTGTTTAATAAAAAGAATATACAATATGTACTTGTCTATATATATACTTACTGTCTAAGACGGTTACCATCTGCCATGACCACGACAGGCACATCTTGTGTTACCATATAGGCAATATTAATATTCTTCTTGATGGCCATGGCAACAAGCATGTCTACAACATCGGCAATGATGTCTTCAATGATGATAGGCGAAAGATCTAGTGTGACCTTGCCAGCTTGTAATTTGGAAAAGTTCAAAAGGTCATCAATGATCTGTAAGAGTATTTCACATGATTCCTTGGCTGTCTTGACCAAATCTCGTTGCTCAGGATCAAGCTGAGTATCAGCCAAGAGAGAGATCATACCGTAAAAGCCAGAGAAGGGGGTTCGAATTTCATGACTCATATTAGCTAAAAAGATTTCTCGTAAACGAGTTGCTCTCACCGCTGCTTCCTTGCTCTTTCGCGCATCCTCAAGTGCCTTCTTTTGCATTTCAATCATGCGCATGTTGGCCATAGTCACTCGCTGCACAGATTTAAACAAGAATGCGTTGGTAATGGAGATACCCATCTGCTGACATAACAAACTAAGCACCGTGATGTGACGTTGTGTAAAGATACCGATGGAGCCTTCGATAAATAGACAGCCAGCCATGGTGCCCTTGTGGACGATGGGCATACAAATGACAGACTTATTGCCTGTTTTTTCATACCAAGAACCCAATGCGAAGCGCGCGTCTTGTTCAATGTTGTGAATAAAGATACTCTCACCTGTATTGATTGTGTGATGAACAATACGAGTTGATATCAAGTCATCTTCTTCTAATGGCCGTGGAGGATCAAATGTCATGGACCCCTCTTGTTGACTGCCATAAGCACAGATGCCGTACTTTTCTTCCTTGACAATGATGGCTCCGCAGTCAGCACCAGAGTTTTCTAAAATGATAGACATCATCGATTTCAGCAAACTGTCAAATTTGACTTCGGATGAAATCACTTGTGAACTCTTGAGAATGGATGCCAAATCAAGCTATATAAACGAGATTAGTTATATCATGACATCTCATATAATTTCACTTACAATATCTAGAGTCATTAGTGTTTGCTCGGTCGTCACAGGTGGAATCACTTCAGATACAAATGGTTCATTAACAGTAGCGACAGGAGCCATCGAAGACGTGCTCCAAGAGCCTTGAGCACCAAGGAAAGGGAAAGGATCAGTTTGGATACCTACGTCGTGTAACTCAGTGCGGCCATCATCAAACTCACTCAAGAGTGAGCTATACATCTTCGTCAAATGGTTGGCCTTTCCATAAGAGCCATGTTGAAGATATAAACTAATTGCCTTCTTCAAAAGACCATAAGCTGTATTCTTAATACCCACTCGCTCATAAAATCCACCGGCGTACTCATGACAGATACACAGTTCCAGATACCAGTTGCCTTCACGTGCTTCATTGATGGCCATTTCGTAGAGTGTGATGGAGTTTTTGAGGTCATTGGATAATGAGGAAATTTCGGCTTCAACGAGACTATACCACATACTGCTATTAATTGCTGAGTGCTCAACCCAAACTTGAAGAATCTCTTGATTCTTGCGTACACGTTCCATGTACTCATCCACCAAATCTTGAGGCAAGGTCTCTCTGCGAATCTTCTCGATAATGGCCAGTGAATGTAGAGTAAGCATCATTCGCGTGTGTCTGTGACATGGATGGTTATGAATTCCCTGAATGCACATGTACCCCACAGCAATAGCATGGTCGTAGTGACCGTAGAGTACGAGTGGAATCATACGGAGTGAGTCGTACCAATTCATGGGCACAGCCGGATTAGAGCTCTGCTTACAGCTTTCTTCGATAAAGTGCTTATCGTTGAACCCGTCATCTCCGTCAAAAATTTCAGTAGGCGAGTTGTTAAATGTATGACCTTGTAATGCCTTGATGGTTCGGATGATGGCCATGATTAGGATATTAGTGTCAACTGAGGATGACCATGCATGGATGTCGCTGTAGCAGGCTTCAGCTTCAGCTAGTGTTGCTGATAAATTGTCACCTCCAAAGAGCATGCAGGCTACAATGTGCAGATGAGAAAATGAGCTATAGATACGATCACCTGTAGATAAACAGAGCTTGAGGGAAGATTTAAACCAAGGCAGTTGCTCTTTATAATGGTATTTCCACATCATCAAGAAATTCGCATACAGAAACCCAGCTCGACCGCGTTCGCCATTACTACCAAACTTCTCTGACATAACAACGCCCACCGCTCCTATTTCTTCTCCAAACTTGAACATTTGATAAACTTCGACAGCAGCCAAGCCCATGAGCACAAGGCCAATGCCTGAGACTTGTGTCATGCCGCTGAGAATGGACAGATGGACAATCTTGGTTGCCAAATAAAACATCTCTATCTGTCTTCCTAACCAATAAGCAGAAGTACACCTAATGACATGTTATTAGGGCGATTACAATCAAAACAGTGTAACCTACATTTCTTCAAGAATAATCATTGTCGTTTTCAATTTTATGTCTTCACACGCGTCAATCTTTTTGAGTCCTTCAAATCCCATCTTTTCAATAAGAGCCTTCACTTCCATAAACTCTTCATCCAATTCCTCTCTTGAGTAAGAATACTTGAACTTTTTTATCTCAAGTTCTTTTAAACACTTGTGCAATGATTCAGCTCCTTCTGCATGCATCTGACGTCCAAAGTAATACTTATGCTGGATGCGATATGCAATCACACGGTCCAAAGGATCTGTTGTATTGGCGAAGATGGTGTCCAAATAAGCTTCGGTCGTGTCATATTCACCCACTACCCAACTCAAGGCAACTGCATTGCTGTAAAGGAAATGTGTGGTGGTGTAGTTGTCTCCTAGCCAAGGATCTTCATCCAAAAGAGCGATGGCTGCCTTGTAATACTCGAGCGCCATTCTATGAGCCCCTGAATTCCGTGCCTTGTTGCCTGATTCATAAAATATGTTTCTGTAACATCCCCTGTCTTCTGATTCGACCAATAATGAGAGGCATTTTAGCAAGTGATCTGCAATCAGAAAATTATCGGCATTGGCATCTAGCGCACAAACCGGGTCAATTGTTGTTCCCATGTGTTTCTGACGTGAGTGGATAGGAGACAACTTACCTTGTAGTAGGTATTTTGCAATCTTGAGATGAATTTTTCCCCTACTTTTTGGATTGGCCAGCTCCATCGCAGCTTGCGAATAACGGTCATGAGACCATTTGAATTCATCGCTTTCTAGAGGCAAAATATAGCCTTCTTGAAGAGCCGCCTGTAGTCCGTTGATCGGGTCACGCGTGCTAGTGTTACTACTTTTGTAGGAAGTAGACGTAGTATGCGATTTGCCAGATGACCTGACCGAGGACGAAGGCGAAAAGCTGATCAAGGGTGCTGATGCGCCTGTAGAATCTGTCGTGTCTGTATCATGTGTCACTGTCGAATCCGAGAGGACTGTGTCTGTATCAGAAAATTCAGATTCTGGATCAGAGTGGCTCATCAAGTATCTGACAGTGTTCCAAGAAAAGGTATCACCGACGAACGAGGCCCACTTGAGTAAACGCTGTCCGTCCGCAGGCAATTCACGTAGTCTTGCTACTAGGAAACTAATATCTAGTTCAGCATCACGATCTGCTTCGTCATTCGTAAGGACAGCTTGCTGAATATCCGACAGACTATAGTCCCATTCGTTCTCTTCCCAATTGAAAAAGATGAGCTTTTTCTTTTCTAAAGCAGTGAGTAACTGTGCTGTATAGAATGCATTTCCTCTTGTCTTTTTGTAAACAATGTCCGCAAGTGGCAGAATGGAATCTCTAGATGTCTCTATAGGTCTATGAAGCGTGTCTCCAATGTAGCTCACGAGGGATTCAAAATCGAGAAGGTCAACTTTAAACATGTGAAATGTTGCAATATCGTTCGATAGCAGTTTTTCGAGTGACGAAGTTACTTCATCATCACGATAAGCCAGGAATATCAACAGCTTTACTCTTGCTCCGATCATGCTCTCAATCAATTCTATCGAAGGTTCGTCAGCAAGGTGTAAGTCGTCCAGGAATAAGGTGATCATGCGCCATTGGGTTAATGCTCGAAAGACTTCAACAAATAAAGTATGAAATCGTACGCGTGTCTCTACATTATCGAGATGAATTATGTTGATAGGATCTTCACTATCTTCGCTATCCACAGGGTCTAGTAAAGGCTTCAATTCAGGCACTAGATCAGCCAATAGCTCTATTTTGCAAAATTGGGAACCGAGATGTGTTTTGAGATGATTATAAAAGGCGTGAATGTCATCTTCAGACTCGGATAATATCTGCTGCAAGATCTGTGAAAGTGATTTCAATATGCAACTGTAAGGCACCTTGTGCCGACTATCAAATTTTGTAGATGCCACATAGCTAATAAAGAGAGAGAGAGAGCATGTTAGTATGAATAATACATACACATATGCTCTATGCTTACCCCTCTTGTCTAGCCACAGATTGGACTGAATTAAACAGGGTTGATTTTCCAACACCACCAGGGCCGGATAAACATATGATTTCAACCCCCTGTTTGCCAGCTGCTATTCTACCGTTCCCACTTGAGATGTCGCTTCCACAATAGCTTGGAGACGCATTCGATTTTGTTCCAGCATTTAGACTGGATAGTTCTGGGTTGGATAAAGCCGTTTCGCTTGCACTGTCACTGAGTGTCTGATGACGCATCAAATCATCTGCACTTGTTATTGTGGGCAGGGTGGTGGCTGATCCGTGCGATCGGTCCTTTCGTAGTCTAGCTGATTTATATACATTGGCAACATGTTGTATGATGTATGTCATCTCTCCAATTAGTGGCTGACGACCATAAATAACTTTGGGTAAGGTGAATATGGATGCTACATCTCTTTCTGCCAAAGGAAATGATTCGATAATCTAATTGGGATGGTAAGTATGTATATATACATGATGATTGTATATATATATATAATCATACCTCTTGACTTGATTCCGAAGCAATCCTAAGCCTCTTTAAGCACTCTTTTAAATCCGCTCTTATGCCATATGCACTATTATATCTATCGTCTGGTGACTACACAAAAAGAAAGTTTAGCCTTTTTCAGGATAGGGGGATGACGGTGATGATGATCTAATTTGATTGTTGTTACCTTATTCGTCATTTTTTCAATGATACGAGCAACAACTTCGGGTATATCCAACTGTATTTCATTCACAAGAGGCATCTTTCTGCTGACGATGCCATTGAGTATTTCCAATGGACCACCTTCAAAAGGGAATCTACCCGTTAACAAGACATAAAAGACGATGCCAAGAGAATAGATATCTGAGCGATGATCAGGCACATAAGTCGTTCTCCCTGTCTGTTCTGGACTCATATATACCAATAAACCCTGTAATAGATCCATTGATTCTCGATTATATGTTGTCTTTCTCCATCCTTCGCTTGTCAAGTAAGCTTCAAATGACTTTGAGCCTGACCCAAAATTCCACAACTTGACTCGAGCAGAATCTTCACCTGACCATTGAAAAGCAGAAAGTCTGATTTCACCATGTACAACATTATTTTTATGGATAAACTCTAAGCATTCTGTACATTTGATAGCGAAACGAAGGAAGGTGCCGAGATCAAAGATGGGTCCAGTGATTGGCGTTAAGGATAGTCTACCTTCTCTTGCAATACGAATTGATAATGATGAATTGTGGTGTTTTGATGAAGATGTTGGTGAAGTGTCGTCAGGTTGACGTAGATAATCTAAATAGTTGTGTCCTTCGTCAGCATAGATGACAACGGTCAGGCCACTTGGTAAATGAAAGTATTCCAAGGGACGTACTGCATGAAAAGGTTAATAGGATGAAATCAAAGTAATGAATTGTTTTTTTTTCTTTTTACCAAGAAATGAACCACCATCGGTTAATTGATAGAGTCTCTTCATGATGTAGTATTCTCTTTCTAACTTTAATGAACTTGCAGATACTTTTGCAATAACAGGCTTTTTGTTTGAAATTCTACACATATAAATGATCCACTGTCAGTCCTTGTCTTATAATGCACATAATGAAGAAATACCTATATCCAAATACAATATCCACATTATCACCATATGCTAAACTTGGTATGGGTGACGTCTTGAAATGATAGTTTGGTATCTGTAAGCTATCACCAAGTAAGCATATGCTATCTGTAAAGGATCCAGTGGACCCTGAATTAGACATTGATGTTATTTACAAAAAAAAAAAAAGAAAAAAAAAAAAAGAAAGAAAGAAAGAAAGAAAGAAAGAAAGAAAGAAATACAAGAATATAAAAAAGGAAAAAAAGAAGCTGAAGAAGAAAATAGAAATCCCCCCATTGAATGGTTACTCAAAATGTATAAAATTTATAAATACATGTTTTAACTTTTAAAAAAGACCAAAGGCATGGATCGAACATGGGCCATGATAAATCACCATTTCTATTTTCTTTGTATTCATCATAAACGTTTACACACAATAAGCATATCTTATGTAATCAATAAAAGGGGCAAACACTTAATAGAATTGAACCACCGATTTGTGTTTCGATAAAATCGAGATTGTTTTATAGAAAATAACAGAACATTTATTTATTATTATTCTGTTGTCCAAATGCCAGCACTGACAATTTGGGAACGATTAAACTTTGCTTTTGATAGATTAATCTTTTTCGTTGGTTCTGGTATCTTTTTAGATAATTCATTATGTATCGTTTTCCATGTTGATTGTATATCATTAGCATGCTTTTGATGAATGCCATCCATGATCTAATGATTTTCATTTGGTTATAACTTATTCATACAAGTGTATATATGTCATTACCTGTTGTCTACCATCTTGTATCAGCTTCATGACGGTTTCTGTATGTTGCTGCTCAAGATATCCCTTATAAAAAAAAATACACAGTTATGAAATGTACGTATATTTTTTAACTTCAAAATTTACTTCAATATCTGTATCTAATATTGCTTGTCGGTGTTCTGTCGATGGTCCCAAATGAACTGTACCAAGTTCCTTAATTAGTACTTGTGTGTCTACTCCACCTTGTGCTAAAAAGAAGTGTCTGACAATTATATAAGTGACAAATAATATATATAATAGTTTATCATACGCGTGAATATCTTTTGCTTCATCATGAACTGATCGAGTAGAAAGTTGCTTTGTTTGTGTATCAATCTGCTCTAATCCTCTTTCGAGTGAAGGTAATTCTTTCTCAAGTATTTTGTTATTTAATAACTTTGACTTTTCCAAGATTTGTTTTAAACTGGCTGCTTGTTTATGATCTAATTTGTTGGACATGCTATAAACACAATAACAAAAAAAAAAAGAATGAAAAATAGCGAAAACGTAAAAAAAGAGTCAATTGAGCCAATGAGAAAACAAAGCCACGGACCTTGGCTTTGAGCCAATAATCTTTATTTATTAAGGATTAAAAGCGCTTTATGAGAATGGGTCAGAAATGATCTCAACATGTATTCGGTTGACTTACTCCCTGTATGGATAAATAGTCCAAGATTCCCATACTTTATTTTTGACATAAGGATCATTTCTGATCATCTCTTCAACCTCTTCAATCGTCTCTCCTGTACAAATCATGGCACTTCCTTTCATTTTACCCGTCTTTTTTATACATATTAAATTGTTGTTACAACCATTGTTTATGTCATTATACCTCATGTGAATCCAGAATAGCTCCTCCTGTAATGATCGTACCTCTCTTCTTCAATTCAGTAGCACCGTCAAGATGCTTGTTACGTACTTCAAGTCGACGCTGTAAACACTCAGGGTCACTAAAATCCTTGGCAATAACAACAAACTTTTTGGGAGCTGTAAAAAGTGTTATTCATACAATCTTATAAAGTTTCTCTTCATTTGAACCTAATAAAGGACATTTCGTCGAAAATGCTCGTGATTGTCTCAAAAGACTCATCTTGTGTGAAAGAGATGTAAAATACACACGACTTTAAACACCGATATGTTCTTATTGTACCTGATCAACATGAAAGTTACGTGTTTTAATATTTATAGGATATAAGGACGGGTTCTATTTCCAGATACTCCGTCTCTTTCTATAATAGAATTTTCTCTTGATAAATGACATCTCAAGCAAAATGCACAGATAGCTGCCAGAACCATCGCTCCTCCATTTATCATGTTGGATCCAACATATCTTGGTGCGTCAGAGGGCCATCCAGAGTAAAGAACAAAGGTACAGATTAAGGCTCCAAAGTTAGCTACGGAGGATACAATACCTGTGGCAGAAGCAACCTCTATAGGATCTTCTTTTGAATTGGCTGTCCAGGCCATACTCTTGAAAAAAAAAAGGTTATTATGGTTCATCTCTTCTTTGTTTTTGCCTTACTAAAGGAACAGTCGGATATGTGCCACCTGCGACTACCATCAAACCAAAATAACGAGCTCCAACAGATGGAGAAAAGCTTAAAACACAGAATCCAATAAATGATGTGAGTGAGCAGCCTACTATAAACCATCCTCGATTATTGAAACGATCACTACAGTGAGTGATGGTATAGACCATGAGGCCACCGAATACATAAGGAGGTATGCTCATCAAACTGACTTGAATAGAAGTAAAGGATCCAATCTGTTGAACTATTTTTGGTATAAAATAACCCAAAGACGTAGCTGCCATCACGGGTGTGAAGTAGAGCACGCAGAATATCCACACTTTAAAATCTTTCAATTCTCCAAATACTTGTTTGAAATTACGTTTCAGGTTTCTTTCCTCAATCGATTCTTCTCTTGTTGATACTTCCAATCTTCTTTGAACTCTTGCCCGCTCATCCTCATTTAAGAATCGAGTTGATTTCTCAGGTGTGGATGGCAGGTAGAATATGGTAGCAATTCCAAACAATAAAGAGACGAGCGCAGAAATTAAAAATAACCATTGCCAACCATACAAGTTCCCCTTTGTGTCAATCAATTGCACTCCTGCTGAAATAAGCCCGCCTACAGCACCAGATGCAGGTCCAGCCAGATAAGTGACCCCAATTCGACTAGAAATCTCGTCTGGTCTGTACCATAACGTGTTGTAGTAGGCTAATTAAAGAGGGTAAGTGTCTTTTTTTTTCTTTGGAAGCTTTTTTCTATATATTCATTTTACTAATTCCTAAAATACACAATTCGATATCAATTTATATTCAATGGGTCATCTTTGTAGTTTTTCATACCTGGCCAGAATCCAGCTTCAAATACACCCTATAAAAACATGATGCTTAGTGTTCATTTTCTCTTTTAGGATAAGCAAAATACCAATAAAAAACGTAAAAGATAAAAATGCCATGGCCGCGAAATAGCCGCCATACAACCAGTGACAATACTCCAAGTGATCATGATACGAGCAATCCAGTGAGCAGGATTCACATGAGCCATCATCAGATTAGATGGTACTTCAAAGATCTATTATTGTTGTTGTTGTTACCACTTTTGACTTGGATAATATGATGTCAACATACGATATAACCAACATAGAATAGACCCAGTCCAATATTATTTTGTTGAGGGGTAAGTCCAGAGGTATCCGCCAACGTGTGTTTTTCGGCATGATTCATAGTCATTGCAAATCCAACATTGGATCTATCTTCTACAGATAAAAAGTAGAGTATAAATATCCATGGCACTATACGCCAGTCAAGCTTTCTTAGTAATTTTTTTTCTTGATCTCGGTCAATAGTCTTGTCATCAGTTGATTCCGTCGTTTGGTTGCTTTGAACCGATGTATTCGAACGTTGTCTAATGTCTATTTTTGTAGAATATGGCCCATCCATCATTGACAATAAAAAAAGAAAAAAGGACAATTTTAACAAATTCTTTTTTATTTATTCAGCCACTGATTCAGATAGGTTGTCAATACCATCGTTAAAGAAACACATATTGACATTAACGTGACCCTTACACAATTTTGTAGCACAAATTTTAAAATAAAACTCCATATAATTAACCCTTTTCTTTCTCTTTTTAGCTGCCTCCTTGTTTTTTTTTTTTTTTCCTTTTTCTTTCTTCTCGCCTGTATACCTTCTTTTCACTCTCTTTCTTTTTTTTTTTCTTTCTTTCTCTCTGTGCGTGTCTATGGAAAAATAACTGATATATTAAAAATGTCATTTAATCTAATCATGAATCGATCAAAGCAATTTTTGTTTATTCAAATCATGTGTCTGTGTTTACTTGGATACTTCCTAACGACAACAGTAAAAGATTATCACAAATACTTTAGTAACACTAAAAGTAAATTATACAAATTTGGATAAAAAGTAATATAAAAGTAATACAGAATTCATTATTTTTTTTTAGGTATCCATGGCAATAAATCAAGACAGTATCCCTATACGATCATTACAGGGTCAAGTGCAAACCATTTGTGTTCTCTAGAAAGCTTCTTGTATTCTTTAAATGAGATAAAACCTACTGTAGAAGACCATCAATTTCCAAGAGTTGTTGTTTATAATATCGGGATGAACAGAACTCAGTTACCAGTATTAGACCAACTTCAAGCTAATGGATTAGTGGATGAGGTTATCTTATTTGATCATGAACGATATCCTCGCTTTTGGGATGTTGCTATTGACGCAGGTCAATATGCTTGGAAGACAGGTATCGTCAATGATGCTCGTGTACGATATGGCGGAATTCTCGTGTGGCTTGATGCTGGAAATCAAGTAACAACTGAATTTATCCTCAATATTCCCAATATCATCACTCAGGACTACCAAGGATTTTGGTCACCCAAGAGTACATCCTACATGGGCAAATGGACTCATCCGGGCATGTTTAAATTTTTTAAGGCAAATATTAAGGAATATAAGTACAAGTCAAATTGTAATGGAGCAGCCATTGGATTTGACACGACAAATTCAACCATTGTGAATGATATCATCCTTCCATGGTTTGAATGTGGTTTACAAAAGGACTGTATTGCTCCACCTGGTTCTTCAAGAGCAAACCATAGACAAGATCAGGCGGTTCTTACTTATCTTGCTTATGCACATGGACATCAATGTACTGAACACATACATAACTTTAATCTGCAAACACATCGTGATGTGGCCTGTAGGTCCACTTTGATGGAGCTTGACTTGCAAAATAAATTACATCATCCGTCTGCAATAGGTATATGCACGATATATAACTTTATCTATATAATTTAACCCCCTCATCCTCAATAGATTCACCAAAATGGGAACGTGCAAACACGATAGAATTGTATAATCATCCAGAATGGAAGTATCCTGAGGATCAAGTGCCTGTCAACATAAGAAAGCCCAGCATACCATTATAAATACCATTCAAATAAACTATATACATTTCTTTTCTCTTTTTCCTTTATTGCTTAAACTGGTTTAGCACATTTTCTCAGTTCGATGGTCTTTGTCTTGGGACATTGCATTTCCTGCCAGGAAATGGGTATCATGGGTACACCAGCAACACTCATAGCAAAGATAACACCTAATTCGTTTTTGGCTGTTGACAAGATATAAGATCGTGCATCACCCAAGGAAATGACCTCTGCCTTGATGATATCACCAGGTCTAAACGAGTTGTATATCTTGACCTTGTCTTTTTCTGCTGCACGGACATCTTGTGTTCTATATTTCTAGAGATTAGAACAAGAATCATTATATCGATAGAAAAGGTGACATGTTACCGGATAATTCCCATGAAATCTTCTTTACAAGGCGCATCATCTACAATCATGATGGCAATCATGGCTTGATGAGGTGCAACACGAATAACTTTACCCGTAATCTATATATACATTAAGCCACTTAATCAAGCAATAAATTAGAATTGTGTGTTTTTTTTTTACCACACTACCAACTTCTGGTACAGCTGATTGTTCTTTTTCTTTAGATACTCTGATTGTAGG
Organism: Rhizopus sp. PT2906; assembly: GCA_025529335.1. NCBI lineage: Eukaryota > Fungi > Mucoromycota > Mucoromycetes > Mucorales > Rhizopodaceae > Rhizopus > Rhizopus sp. PT2906. The sequence goes on from JAMYHX010000041.1 coordinate 78,513, forward strand.
TAACTGTTGATCAAACAATAAGTCAAAAAAAAAAAAAACAAGGGCTACATTATTCAGATCTTACTCCTCCATCCTTTGATTGATCAATGTATCGTTGTCCAACAACACTTGCATAAAGTAATCCATCGCGCTCATATGTGCCTGGACCTTGTATATAATCAGCAGCGTAACCGAGACGCTGACCAGGTGTCACTGCTTCTGTCTTCTTGGCCATACTATTTCAAAAAAGAACGAAAAAGTAAAGATTTTGTCGGCTTTTTATTATTTATTTAGGGAATTGTGTCCCTCAATGGGCGAATGATATCTTAATACGAGTATATCAACATGACGATAATAGACATAGTAAATGCATTCAGGACTGATCGTGTCATGTATCTCTTTAGATTTTTTAAACGTTAATTCTTTGTACTTTCCATTTTGCAATTGATAGCATATGCGCTCCCCTATGGCTTGTTACAGATACATATTTAGTAGTTAGAAACAAACTTTATAATGTCATATCTTGCAAATCTACTACTATTTTTTTTCTTTCCAAGGTCATATCAGCAAAAGTAGTAATATCATACAAACGCAATTCTTTCAGATTCTGATAGCTAGTAGAAAGGCTGTGAAGGATGGAAGCATGGATTTCAGATTCATAAATATGTAGGCGTTGTGATGAGCTATGGGTGTAACCACAAAACGGCTGCAAAATGCTAACAGAAAACTGTTGTTCTTGTAGTCGATAACACTTTTGAATAAACGAGTATAAAGAAGGAAACATCCCTACACCCCATGAGTCGGCTGATACATGCAACTTGTCAATGTTCGATATAGGCTGATACGTTTGAAGAGATAAGCCAGGTGCGTACGCATCAAGTTGACGTTTATGTTTGATTGTTTTTCTTGTTGATTGCTCCAAGCTTGTCTCGATTAGAAAGCTTCCTATATCGTCGGTTGTGAAAGTAAAGTATGCTAAATTATATGTCTCTTAATTCACTGAAGGTGGCCAAGAAATATGACTGAAACATTCCCTGATAAATGAGATAATCGCATCTGAGGGTATCCACAAATTACGCACAGTCAGCCTCAGCATAAGCGATTCTTTAGGGCTTGTCATCAAAAAGTGTAGTAATTGGCAATATATTTCATTTAGCTTCAAGAACGAACATGGCGGACAAACGGTGAGTGAGATGTCAGAGAGATTTACAAATCTTTTGATGATATAATTGATAATTGTCTTGGGTATAAGTAATTCCGAGGTGTGAACCTCTAGTCGAAGCAGGGAGGGATAAGGATCATGGTCGAGTGGAAGGCTTATGCCCTCTTTCAGTTCAATCTCTGCAGAGAAATTTGACAGATAAACATAAAGTCTTGCATTGTAGTATGAATAAATGAAGATTATAAAGACAAGCTTTCAAGCATTGGGAATGATTTTATAAATTGCGAATCTTTAACATCAGGTGGCGCGATGATTTCTTTGATAGAATCCTTGTATTTATAATAGTAAATCATTTCGGATTCGTCTGTAGGTTTTATCTCCCACGTAATGAAGATTCCACTTTATGCTGTCATCAATTTCAAGTAGATATTCCAGTACGCAACTTTCAAATCAAGGCATATGCATCACCAGGCGTATAACGTTCGGGAAATAATAGACTAACTGCACAAAGCCGTCAAATGTTATGTGTATCTCTAGCATGTCACCGTAGTTTCCATTGTAGCGAGTGCCTATGACCATAGTTTCAATGAATTGACCAACAGATGTTAGTACCATTTTCTCTGATAGGTTGTTAAGTTGCATAAAATCTTCAGTGCGTATAGTTTGTAAGATGTACTTTTTCAAAAAAGCGTTTGGTGAAGAAGGAATGCCATTCTAAAAAGACAAGTCGCAAGACTGCTACTTCTTGTTTTACTGTTATATATTTGAACACCTTTTCCAGTGAATAAGTTGGCAAATGTACTATATGAGTTATTAATCGTTGAAAGAAAGACAAGAATAATAGACTTTGTTTATCAAAGCAATACTGATAATAGTCCCTTGTTCTGCTCCTACAGCTGAGCAATGCTGTACTATCCTTCTGTTTTATCAGAAAATAAAGGAATATATCAATCCATAGATGATAATATGCACTGTACTGATTTTTTGTCTTATTTTTGCTTTACATTCAAAATATTACCATTCTATGACTCATTCTCCAATTGTAATCATCTCAAATTTGAGAATAATTTTGCAATACGTGTTAAAGATGCTATACAATTATCCGCTATTTCACAAAAAAGATATGAAAAGAGGTATTTAGATAGTTTTTTTTTTTTTTTGTATATGTCGTCTTATTTCTTTTTCAGGGGACAGACCTACAGTGTTTTTATATAACAATAAAAAAAAAATAGCGACAGTGCTCAACAATCAAATCATTCGCAGGAGTGTTTATCAAAGTATTTCTTTAAGCCAGGATGATACGAGCCATTGATAAGTTTAACAAAACCAAAAGCATCTTTTGTATTTTCACTGTCATAAGGCAAAGTAAATTTGAGAATCTTCAATGTCATTCCAAAGCCGATGGCGTAGTCCTCATTTTGCCAACATGTTTTTGTCAATTTCAGCTTTAGGAAGAACTGGATCGTTTTCAAAATTCGAAACGATTTTATTTCAATCAATCACGGAGAAGAGACTCTTATAAATAAGACTTCTCTAATATCCGATGTCAACAAAGAACCACAGCTCATTAGTTTTCGTTCTTCAGTATTAATCTTTTGATAATTCTGATGTCTTGCGTAGATTGGATTTGCATTTTTCGTCAATACCTTTTGATTGTGGAATATGTCAAAGGTGCTTGTTCCATATGTCCAGAGTTAATCAAATATGAATCTTCGTCTTGAGAAATGAATACATCAGCGAGCTCACAATGTTTGTAAATGTTTGGACCAGTAGAATCAATAAGAACTGGCGTAGATGAGGACGATTTTCATCATTTTCAATCACATCATCAAAGGAACTTTTTTTAGTCTATTACTAGCAACACAAGCCAAATTCTTAGCATCTATATCAGCAATAAGATTCATCTTTTTCTGCCGTTTCATTTTCTTTTCGAGTTTTACGTCACTGAAGATTGATTTATAGGTTAATGCTACGGGCGCTACTTCTACCCACTACCTATGATGTCGTCCAACAAAGCTTTTCAATATGTAGCGTCAAACTAAATATGACTTTATAAAGTTATCATCTTGGTTTGTTTCTTTTCAAGAAGAAGAAGAGATAAAAAGAAATGTTGTCAGTTTAATCAACCAAGATCATTCATGTGTAATTATGATAAGTTCGTATTTTATATAAGAGAGACTGAACTGGATAGCCTTAGTTTAGACTTTGATAGTGTGAGGTTGTAAAGTGACAACATGGGTAGCATTGGCTTATTTTTGAGTGCACCAAGTGTTTGCCTTTTTATATGGTTTAAATAAAAAAACATGTGTATCAAATACCTATTGAGTGCGGAGATTCATTCTTATAGCCTAATTGTGACTTGATTGCTCCAGAGAAAAGGAAGTCCTTTCACCCTGGAACTCAGAAGAAAAAAAAAAATAACTTTGCTTTTCTCATCCGAAAACTATAGAATACAGAATGGGACACTCTTCAGCAGATCACACTAGAGATCCTTGGTATGCTTATCGTCTATTTGCTTAATACAACTTGAAATTTCTTATTGAACCATTTTCATTAGCCCTTGGGTCATTCTCAACGATTTAGGTGGTGCTTTTGTTATGGGTGCTGTTGGTGGTGGTATTTGGCATTCAGTAAAAGGTGCAAAGAATTCACCTAGGGTAAAAAAAAGAGAGAGAAATAAAGTAATAATCATAATATACTTAGTCTATTCATCTTATCTAGGGAGAACGTTTGACTGGTGCAGTATCAGCCATGAAAGCCCGTGCACCTGTCTTGGGTGGCAATTTTGCTGTTTGGGGCGGTCTTTTCTCAACATTTGATTGCGGTCTAAAAGGCATCAGACAAAAGGAAGACCCTTGGAATTCTATTATCTCGGGTGGTTTAACCGGTGGCGTCCTGGCTGCTCGTGGAGGTATCAAGGCTGCTGGTGTCTCTGCAGTCGTTGGTGGTGCGCTTTTGGCTTTGATTGAGGGTGTTGGTATCGGTATTGCTAGATTAACTGCTGATCAAAATAAGCCTGTTATGCCTCAGGTAAGAATATATTGCCTTTATATATAATACGAATGTCTTATCTTTTGTTATAGATTTAGATTTTTGTTGTCAACTCAAAAAAGAAACTATACTATTACTTTGTAAATAAATTCACCCTAAAGTATTCTATAATTACCAAAGTACGATGTCCTCTCTGGACATCAATATATGCATAAAAAATACACATACACACACAACAACACCTTGGATAAAAAAAAGATGATTTGGAAGTAAAAAAAAAAAAAAAAAAAAAAAAAAAAAAAAAAAAAGAAGAGAACGAGCAAGATATGTAATTTTATGAATCCATTTTTATACTTTTTATTTCTTTTGTTGCCTCGGTAACAAGAGATGTAGTCTAAATTACAATGTATGTTTTGTGTGTATATATACTATGTCTACATTCCTTTTTGGCTTTGTTTTTCTCACGCATTGAATGCATGAATACTATTAACTGTTTTCTCTGTAGGTATGCATGCAAATGATCTTAAAACCCTAATTGTATATAGAGACGTTTGGCACCCTGATTTAATGATAACGGATCAGGGACAAACTATTGAATAAAATAACTCTCATCACCCCGTTCACAGTGAAAAGGAGATGAAGATCTCAACGATTTGTTGAGATAAAAACACCAAGCAACGAGGAGAACGATATCGAAAACTTTTGACAGATGAATTGTGATTTTCCTGGCAAGTACGGTGATCTTTCGTGAAGAATAGCTCAACGATGGTGTTGCAATATTTATAATAGTGATACATATCTTTATTGTGATAAAAAGGACACAATGGCTTAATATCGTTCAAGCACACCTTAAAACAGGGCAGAGAATTCATACATGTCCGGATAAAGCTCAACTCGAATTTTTGTAAAAAAAAAAAAAAAAAAAGGGCAAATTTCCTTTTCTTATTGTTCTCTTCTTGCCTTTTTTTTTTTTCTTATTTAAATGAAAATATCGCACAACCCTTCACTATGGCTACCTCTTTCCTTCAAGTTGGCAAATTACCTACGAGAGAATGAAATACATAAGCGCTTTTTGACTATAAATGAATCAGTTTACTTTGAATGTGCCCTTGAATCATTCGCTACATGGATAGCGTTTATCAGTTATAAGCAAGCTAATGAAGAATCTGTTCAGCATAAAATTGAAACAACAGTGTTCAGGGTGAGATCGATGCTCAGTGAACAGCTTATACCCCACTTATTTTACACAAACAAAGTCTGCTGTCAACTTGTTCCCTTGGATATACTCTTGGAAGAAGCACAGAGTGTTGAACTGCCGAACGAATCAGAAATTGCTGAAAGTTGGCAATTATATCTGGAGACACACATAAATTCAAAGCAAACACCAGCATCTCCATCGGTGACTGACGCAGATCCTGTTACGACGATGACAACAACAACAACAGATGACAATATGACCAAAGAAAAAGAGGATTCACAGGAGCAGGACAACAGTGAAGAAGTACCCATCAAGACCGAAGAAGAGATGAGAGATATAAATGAGACGAGCAAACTGAACCAGCCAACAGAAACAGATACAAAGAATGGTAAAACAATTATTCATAAAACGTAAAGCACGGTCTCTAAGCTCTTTTCAATAGTAACAGAAAAGATGATGCCTGCAAACGATGATATTATACTAGAAGAAATCACAACAGTAGCCGACAGTGTACCAATCATAGACGTCTTTCATACATTGGAACTTGACAGGGCAGCTATGATCGAACAGCGTAAACTTGAGGTATACACAAATACACGCATGACTTAGTTGGATGTTTATGTAACAATTTGAATCTAATAAACACGTATCATAGGAATTTGAAGCTCAAGAGGAACTGAATGAAGCCGAAGAAGAAAAAGAGAACTCGACTGCTAAATCGGTATGTCTACATATACTTTACTTCATACCAATATATATATATATATATATTCATACATAACCTCATAGCTGTCTATGTTTAATGCAGATGGAAATTTCAATTTGAAGGTATATAAACAGCTGTCTCCCTCCCTTTTTTTTATGAACTCCCTTTTAAAATCGATTTATCCAGTATTTACTTCAAGGCATAGTCGCCAACAGACAAAAGACGTCATTATCAGATCGAGAACTACAAAATCTTTTATCAGACTTTAGGCCGCATCGATCGAAATGGGCAAGTGACGAACGCGTTGGACAAGAGGAGTTATACGAAGCATGCGAGAAAGTGTTAACGGACCTAAAGAACTATACTGAACACTCTACGCCATTTTTGAATAAAGTGAGCAAGCGCGAAGCACCTGATTACTTTGAAGGTATCTTATCTGCATCTTTGATTTGAATAACATTGTAACGACTGTTTCTATTTTAGTAATAAAGAAACCCATGGACCTTGGAACAGTAACTAAAAAGATGAAAAACCTTTGCTACAGATCAAAAAAGGAATTCGCAGATGATTTGTTTTTGATATATGACAACTGTCTGATGTACAATACAAATTCTGTAAGTAAAAAATAATAATAATAATGGGGTGTTTGTAGAACTGAAAAGTTCCCTAGGCAAGTGAATATAGAAAACATGCCATAGCAATGAGACGAAAGACAGAAAGATTATTGACAAGAGTACCTGATATTACAATCAAGGACAGGATGGACAATGAGATAGAGGAAGAGGGGGATGAAATAAGTGAAGAAGAAGAAAATGAACCCCAAAAGCGTCCCTCCAAAAAGGTAAGCATACATACACTATTTCATGATTCTACATGATTTTTCTAAATATGATTCTCAGTCTTCTGGGAAACATACAGTGTCATCAAAGACTGGCCCTATATCTTCAGAATCAATCGAACGTCATTCGCGAGAAAGATCAATCACCCGTGGATCAAGTGCGGCACCATTTCCGGGCGATATGAGTGATGCAGAAAGTGTTCCTGACATTGGTGTGTCTCAAAAGTCATATGGAGGAAAGACAGTAGGAAATCAAGCAAGTGATGAAAATATAGATCTAGAGCAGGAAGATAAAAAGCTAGGAGAAGAAATAGAAGCGGATATGGGTGAATTACAGGATCAGATATGGAGAGAAAAGACAAAAAAGACAAGAGCTAGGTTCACGTCTGATGTCGAAAAACAATACCAGTATTCATTTGGTGAGCGAGAAGCTCTAGTAAGATCAGGATTAGACATGGAAAGATTTTCGGCTATACAGCATTTACATGATGAGTCAGAGTCAATCATTAAGCTTATACGATGTGAAAATGAAAAACTGATAAAATGGATCGATCGCAGGCCAAACAATGTCACTGCTTATGATCATCTTGATTTGGACTCGAGCGATGACGAAAATCTTGATGCTTTCTTTTCAAGAAAAATAGCCAAGCCAGATAAATCCGTAGATGATTCAGCCAAGACAGATTTATTTCTTCCAGAGTACAAGATCACTAGTGGATTGCCCGAAATAGATGGGGTGCCAGAAGATCTAGTGGAATCGAGACGGGATGAAGGGTTTTTTGATGAGGCAGACTTAAGGCAGAGCGTAGATTCGACAGAAGAACTATCAGATGTTTCATTTGACATATACCCGGAACTTGCATTTCCAAACTATGGGTTGATGCCCATGATTGATCGCAACATACAGACATTGGAAAAGATAAGACTAACATATGCAAAGTGCAATGCCATCAAGAATAACACATCCGTAATACTATGGCATTTTTTTGATGATAATGAACTGTTTGCTCATCCTTTCTTTATATATTAGATATCATCACTAACATCATCCATGAGCATTGATTCCCCTTCTACAATTGAGTCTGTTGATACTCCTCTTGAAGGCTCGAGTGTATCCAAGATACCGCCTATTTCTTTGACTAGTGAGACTGGCTACCGCATGTGCCAACGAGTGATCTCAAAGCTGCTGACTCACGCTGGATTTGAAGGAACGAAGACGACTGCTTTGAACGTATTGACTGATATCATGACAGATTATATTACAAACATTGGTCGAACACTGCGTAACTATTGGGATGACTATGGACATAAAATGAGCGGAAACGTAAGTACATGACTTCAAACTATACATGAAACAGATATTAAGACAGCCTATAGAATATGCTGCTGCATACACTATATGAGAATGGCATTACAGACTTGAGCGAATTGGAAACGTATTGCCAGGATGAGGTTGAAAGGAATATATATAGATTAGAAGATATTCATACCAAGTTACAAACGTCTTATCAAGATATTTTAGCTGTAGGTTTATTTTATTGTCGTTATTGTAGAAAAGATACTTATTGTGTTGGTAGAACCCAGACGGAGGAACACCAGAGAATGAAGAAAGCATACTCAATGATGAAGAGACCTATATTACGTAAGATTTGACCCTCTCTCTTTCTCCTGCTTATACTAAACTGTCATGTAGTGGCCTATTTGGAGAGGATATTGGTGAAGATTATTTTGGATTTAAAGATATGGGCCTGGATAAAGAGTACAATCTAGACACATTAAATGTAAGTCTCCATTAAAGAGTTACATCTGTTACACTCGCTTATTTTACCCTTCTAGGTCCCCGCCAGTTTATGGTTTGGTAAAAATAAAGAAAAACTGAATGTCGTTAAGCAGTAAGTTTAGTAACATTATAACACATTGTCATTAAACAATACGTTCCTATGATGTAGTACTGCCAAAGAGCAAAAGATCAAATACCACCCACCTCCAAGCTTCCAGCCAGTGACATCGGAAAAGCCTATTATTGGCTTACTTCAACCCTATTTTTCAAAACGACTTGCGGATTCTACAGGTTCTGTGATAGAAGATGAATTCTTGCCCAATCGCAATAAGTCAAAGCCCAGATACCCTCCCACAACAAAAAATGTACCCGGTCGAAAGAAAATACCTAAAGAGGCGGCAGCTGGTGGGGTTGGTGGAAAAGGCGATATTAGAAAATACAAAAAAAAGCGACCAGTAGAAGAGATTAATGCAGAAAAAGCGGAAAAAGCAGAAAAGAAGAGACTTAGGATGGAAGAAAGAGCACAGAGAATAGCTGAAAAGGAACAGAGACGAAAGATGAAAGAAGAATTAAAAGAACAGGAGAAACTAGCTAGGATGGAAGCAAAAGAGAAAAAAAAAGCATTAACCAAGAAATCGAAGCAACCAGCAACCAGTTCAAAATCACCTATGCAGGCAGATGAAGAAGATGATGAATAAACATAAAAAAGCGTTTGGAAAGTTGTGTCTAATGAAGGTCGATGTTGTTATACTCTTCACAAGACTGAGTATCTTGAGCTATAAAATTAAATAAAACTATATGCATCTACAAACTTTGGATGATAATAACAATAACAATAGATCACTCTCATTTGAAGAAATTGAGCCTTGGCTGCAAGAGTCGGATCACAAAAAAAAGAAGCTCTACAGTGTAGAGTCACACACAAACCTTTTTTTTTTTTTTCTTTCTCTGCAACATGTTGGAAAATTTACCCTTGCCAACGACTTCTGGAAGAAAGGGAATAAAAAAGTATTCAATCACCAAAGTGGGGACAATCAGCAGTGTCTCTGCTTTGTACATATTGATATCAACTTCCGCTGTATTTCTTAACAAGCTATTGTTCACCACTTCTGAATACAAGTTCCCATACCCCTTTTTTACTGTATTATTTCAACTATGTGTGACATTTATATTCATGATCTTGTGGAGTAGTTGTCGTCCAGTGTAAAATTACTTGCAGAAGGAATTGGAAAAAGAAACTTGGACTTATATGTTATATATCTCTAGACGTTCGATGCACATTCCTCGATTCAGTTGGGATTCTTCAGTAGCTATTCGAGTAGCTCCTCTGTCTATAGTTTATATGTGTGTCATCATATTTAACCCTCTCTTCTTACGGCACGTTGAAACAACCGCCTACCATTTCTCTCATTCACTATCAATCGCTTTTTCATTGATCTTTTCCTTTTATATGCTTCAAGTAGAGCCTTCACAAAACCTCATTTCAGCCTGTATCATCGTCATGTTTGGTTTCTGTATTGGATCGATGGGACAACTCAATTTTTCATTAGCTGGTGTATTCTATGCATTGGCTTGGCCAGCTGTTGTTGCAATATATGGAATCTATGTCAAAAAGACAGTGGCTGCATTAAGGAATGATGTATGGTTACTGATTCAATACAATACAGCCATGTCCATAGTCACATTGATTCCTCTTGTCTTGTTGTCAGGTGAACTGAAGGAAGTCTTGACTAATGTTTGGTTTTTGGATGAGTTTGGTTTCTGGTTACAGATGGTAAGTGTATCTGTGTATTGTTTGTTATTGATCAAAAGTTCATTCATGGTTTATATATACATATAGGTCATCACATCATTTACTGGATTTGCAGTCAACGTAGCCATGATCTACTTGCTTATACATACAACACCACTAACACTTGCTGTTGCTAGTGCTAATAAGGTATAATAACAAGGAATGTATTACAAATAGAGTGCTTATCTTTATAATAATAGTCTATTGTTCAAGCATTTATAGCCACAATTGTATTTGGTAACTCAATGTCATTACTGGTAATTATTGTACATATAAACAAAGACAAGCAAACTAATAACAATGTATAGAATGCAGCGGGTATGCTTACCGCATTGGGAGGGACCTTGTTTTACATTTATACTAAATATAGTGAACTCTATTTGTAACATTAAAAAGATATAAATTTATAGATAGACAAGAAATAATCTGTATGTATCTGTCTTTATTTGAGGCATAAAAAAAAGAAAGGGGGAACTAAAGGATCCTTTTGTTGCTGTTATTGTTGGGAAAAATAAAAAAAAAAAATAGACGCCTCCTTAGGAGGAAAACCTTAGATTCATTATAAAAAAATAAATAGATTAAAAACGATATTAGAGTCATAAGCCAAAAGGCCTGTTATTTCCATATATTTGATCCATAGTATTTATAAGATTGCTATTATTCCCCTCAAGAGCATCCTGCATTCATCGATATATAATGTTTATATTGAAAATGATGGTGATGTATTTCAGTTGTCTTCCTCTGGATAAGACTGTGAATGCAATGAATATATTGCTGTTGATAGTATCTGCTGATGATGTTTAATGGGTTGTGGACAGGTTGTAGTGTCCTGAGCACCACTTGTAGAAAAGAATCCATAGGCATATGAGGCAGTAGGGAGTGGTGGAGGCAAAATGCGTTGATGGAGTAGATTATTCTTATAGGATGCAGTAGATGATGAAGTACTGGAGATAGATGCTCTATTTACGGATCTTTCTGAATTGGTAATGAGAAGGTTTTGCATAGACATAACGTTTGTACATTTTTGTTCACTGGATGATGTGCCAGAATAACCTTCTTGAGGTGAGAGAATGTTGGATGACTGATAGGTGCGTCTGAGCTTAGTATTCTTGTGTGTATCATTTGATTCAAGATTCTGCCCGACGTTTTGGTTCTGTTGTATCTCACGCCGACGTTTCCTAAAATAAATTGACTTAGTTTGTTTTCTCTGAATAAACTTTTAGCTTTGTCATGCTGGCCCTTACATGGGCGAAGCGCACGCTGCCCTTGCTTCTTTTCTAATCCGTAGACGAACCCCTTGTTCCGAAAATAGGCGTGTGAGCTCAGTAGATCCTACATTAAAAACGCTAAAACCAACTTATTTAAGGTCTTCTTTATCAGTTCATACCTGACATTCCTGGAAAGCCTATTAAGGGGTAAATTAGACATACTCCAAAAAATTGAATCCACTTACATTTTGGAGAATAGACTTGGAACTTATCTGATATCACGTAGCAGATCCTTTCAGCTTCTGACCTAAACTTTTGATTAATAATTATTATGTCATTTTTTTTTTGAAAGCATAAAGTACCCCTTGATTTGGAATAGTGTGAATTTAAGTCTGAATACACCTTCTATTCTAATGCTGATATCTGAAAATACAAAAAATGCACCCTCTGAAAAATATAAAACAGATGAATACATACATGACGATTGAACAATTGTTTTTATATCTGAATAGCTTACCTCTATTGTCTGTATCTCGTAACTTGTGTAATGACTGAGCTATGGATCCGGCAGTAGTTTGATGCCCGTTTACGATGTGAATGTCACTATAATTCTCTGAATCAATCAAGGTAGCAATTACAAAGAAGTTTGAGCTAATCCAGTAGTTGCTAAATGCCATAGAAAAAAATAAGATACGATCAATCAATACATAATTTCATTCATATACGTCAAATCACTCGATTGTTACTTAAAGTTAATCGAGCCAGTCTGATGCAACTGAACTATAGGTGGTGGATCTAACGGACGACGATCGACTATATAGTAATTGGTATGAGATATATTATATGTATATAGAAACGAACTGACCTTTATCTTTGAAACTGCAAAGTCTCGCCTTTTTAGGCTGCTGTCTTACCGTTAGTGTGTACCTGAAAATCAAGTTAGAACTAAATAAGCAAATGATATATATGAATATACTAACTCTGTTTGAGGTTTTGATGAAGTATGGAAGAAAGGCACATTAAGTTGGCGGTTTTGTTGAAGATGGTTGATTCGCATAATATTCATCCTTTGACAGAATGATTATAAAGTTATATAAAGGGAATAAATGCTTGTTACCTTTATTGCATAAGATAACTACAATCGAGAATAACAAATAAAAGAAAAGAACGAAAAGAGAAATAAGGAAGAGAAAAAGGAAGTTTAGCATAAACTGTAGACGATGTACTTTTATAAAGATCAGAAAGGAAACATCAAATAGGGTCCTATAAAAAGCAGGGCATCAGCGACGTTGATACATTGATTTTCTTAAAATGTAGGACTTACAGTATATATTGCTACATCACATGCCCTCTCCTACAGGTGTATCAGGGCCCCTTCTGCGTGACATCGCTCTAATATATTACAGTCCTCCTTTTAGTTTTTATGTTTTATCCCCTTTAGAATTTCTTAATTCTGATAGAATCTAAAGCTAAACAGGGTCAAGGTAGCTTTTGTATACATTGTTCAAAAATGACAGGCTGCCACTTACCGATCAATATATGTTACTATCATAAATGCAATGTGCTTTTCAACAGTGCATTCAATTAAAAAAATCTTTCCTTGAACTCTCTCCCTCCCTCCATCAAGCTTACACGCATAAACATACACACACGCACGCGCGTCAGAAACACATTGATTAATCCACGTTTAATGACCCTGATCGAGCCATTCCGCTTTATTGAATATAAAAGGAGAGGTCATGAATTGTATAAACGCATGATTAGAGCCAATGTAGGAAATATAGTAAATATATCATTATAACGCACAATGCTTAATAATAATAAACTATGCATTTTTAATAGCATTTTAATATAAATTTAAGGAGAGCATTATGTGAAACTGAGCAGGGTGAGTCTAGGAATAAATATCCAAAAAAGGTAAAGGCAAATACACAGAACCTATGCAATCACTTCCGATCTATGCGCCTTTTTATTAACTATGCAGGGCCTTTGGCAACTTTTTTTTTTTTAGCTACACCACATTTCGAACTATAAGCCATACATCCCTTCTTAATCTGGCGATGTAAAGAAAATGGCATCAATCCTAAGCATATAATGAAAAAAAAAGCTATTATGTATTCTTTGTTAAATGCTTGACTCTACATGCAAAGTAGGCATATTTTCGTACAAGTGACACATATTACTTGTTTGATAAACAGCATTTATGATACAATCAGATCTAGCATCATTTTGAAAATATGATTGAAAAATAGCAATGTGTCGATCCTTTATTTAATATATTAAAGCTTCTTATTTAGGAGATGAATGACTGTATTGTAATGAATGACGTTCACACTGTCTAAAAACACACGCCTACATTTGCCAAACAAGTAATGCCATTATGGCTCGTAAAGAAGACGGGGCAAGACGGGGTAAAATAAACATCTTTACTTTATTCTTTTTGCCAATGCTTATGTCTACATGGGGTTCTACACGCTATCCCTTTTCATAAAGTTAATGCCACGTTGGCAGTTCAATCGGATAAGGTTTGTAACCATGGTAACTTACACTCCTTACTTAGAACCATAGCTTTGTTTTTATGATCTTTTGTCTCTAGGTATGCGCGGAAATCCAAGGGGAAGAGCGTGCCATGTTAAGGTTCTTTACTGCTTCACAATTAGCTACATGTCTTTATTTTTAGCAGCCGCTTTCCCCCGTAACCATGCATTATTGACACCGCAATCTAACATTAGAATCTGTATGGGTTGAAACGTAGATTGTCGGAGGCGGGGAACCTATTTTTTCCGGGACGGATTGATGACATAAAAGCCGCGCTTGGTGCAACAGGCTCTATTTTTGGGAGGGGGGTTTGGGACTATAAAAAGTACTTTAATTCTTTTTTATTCTTCTTTATATCATGCGTCCTCTTGCTACTGCTGTTTCTGGTGCTTTCCGCGCAACTACTACTAGACCTGCTTTCTGCTTTACTTCCAAAGTAAATTCAGTACATGAGAAAATAACGTACTAACATTTTACAATCAGAGCGCATCATTTGGAAATGCTCGCCACTTTAGTACGCGTCCTGAGAAAAAGGGAGGCAGTAAGATCTTATTAGCAACCTTATTAGGTGCTGGTGCTGTCGCTGGCCTTACTTTTAACCAAAGCAAGACTACAGTCAAGCCTGCTGTTAAGGAAGCTGTTGCTGAAGTCAAAGAAAAGGTTCACTTCACCGCTCCTGACTTTACACCTTTGAAGGTAAGGGAATATTAGCCGTAATGAAACAGCACAAATAACTTCTCTCTTTTTATAGTTGGTTGAAGTCAAGCATGTCTCTCACAATACCAAATACTACCGCTTCGAGCTTCCCGAAGACCAAACTGCTGGTATTCCTGTTGCTTCCTGTGTTCTTGCTCGTTATCAAGCCGAAGGTGAAGAACCTGTTGTTCGTCCTTACACGCCCATCTCTTCTGCTGATGTAATTAATTGTAAAAAAAAAATTGAAAAACATGCACTGAAAGCACACATCTAGACTGTAGGTTTCCTCGAGTTTGTCATCAAAAAGTATGACACTGGCAAATTGACGCCCATCCTTGACAGCATGAAACCCGGAGACACACTCGAATTCAAGGGTCCCCTTCCCAAGTATAACTGGGAAAAGGATCAAAAGACCAATGTAGGTTTGATCGCTGGTGGTTCTGGTATCACTCCCATGGTCCAAATCATCCGTAGAGTGCTCGATGAAAAGCCCACGGATAAGAAGACAAAGATTACCTTGATCTTTGCCAACGTCAACGAGAACGATATCTTGTTGAAGGATGAACTCGACCAGATTGCCAAGGAACATCCTGATAAAGTCAAGGTCATTTACGCTCTTGACAATCCTCCCGAAGGCTGGGCCGGTCTCAAGGGTTATGTCACTGCTGATGCTATCAAGAAGTACATGCCTAAACCTGAAGACAAAGACAGTATTATCATGGTCTGTGGCCCACCTCCTATGGTTGCCTCTCTTGCTGGACCCAAGAAGGGTATGAAGCAAGGTGAGCTTGGCGGTATTTTGAAAGAGTAAGTGACATCATTTTTAAAACAGAAGCAAGTAACTAATACAACTAAATTTTTAGATTGGGTTACTCTCAAGAGAATGTCTTCAAGTTCTAATCATAAAAAAACCCCTCAGTTTTTATATATTTGTGTAAAAGCAATAGAACAAAAAAAAAGTATATATATGTGTGTGTTTGTATATGTTTAAAATGATGGAATGAAATCTTTTTATGATACAAGAAGTTGTTATCTACGGGGTATGATTGTTTTTACTATTATCAAACTTGAGCATCCTACATTTTTGCATCTTCATGGCAAATTTTGGAGGCAGCTTTATCGTATTCATCTTGCGATTGATGTCCATTTCATTGGCTGTTGTTGAGTTATAGCCAATGTCCAAAGTAATCGTGATCAGAATCTCACTGAGATGGCTGTAATCATTCTTGATGATTGAAACTACTTGATCTAACCGTACAAAGTAAAGGTCCTGTTTCAAGAATCGTTGCTTTTCAATTTCTTTAGTCTTGCTACTACAATCTAATGCTTTATCTTCATTAATAGACACATTAAAGCAAATCATAGGTGACAAGGGTGACCATAGCCTTTCCTTCTCTTTATCTGATGCCTTTCTTCTGGACAGATGAGGATACTGTCGTAATAGTTGCTCTGTCGAAACTCCCAACAAGAGACCGACCTGTATGTCCGTCACATAAAAGCTACTGCTATGCTCCCCTTCAGTCTGCTGAATGGTATAAAGCGGTAAAAATTTGGACGCACAATGTATCGACGGATAATGTGTTTTGTTGTCATCGTATAGACCCATCATTTCTTCTTCCTTTTTAATGACTTTTGTCCAATGATCAGGTGGCGGTGTAGGTATAAGGGGTTGATATCCATCAACGGGCATTTCGGTTTTTACAATCTGTAAATTCTTTAGGCTCTTCTTTGGAAGATGTTGTCCAGAAAGTTGTCTTGCATGAGCCTTGGCATCCTTTACGCTAATCTCTGTCTTTAGTTCAAAAGATGTAGGAGATACGGGAGATTCGGGCTGTTTGCAAGCCATGTTGGCAGCAAGAACGAGTCGACGTCTTTTTGGTTTAGTTGGTTTATGCTGTCTCAGTATGTCTGCGATCGAGTCATCTCTTTCAATAGCAATATCAAGTGGAGTTTGTCCCTTTGAATTGGCAATTGTCACATCCGCTCCATATTCCAATAGTAATTGAACGACTTCGGTGTGTCCATTTTCAGCTGCATCGTGTAATGGTGTATCCAAATCTGCTCCTCTAGAGTTCACATCTGCATTGTATTCTAACAATAATCGAACAATGTCTGTCTTGCCTCTGAGGGCAGCTTCATGCAATGGCGTATAACCCGCATTATCCCGTTCACATGAGTTCGCTCCTGCTTTTAATAATTGTTCAACTGCTTCAACATATCCACGCATGGCAAACTTGTGTAGTTGAGTATAACCCAGGTTATCCTTCTTATCCAACTTGACAAGATCAACCATCGGCTTTTTCTTTGGGGTGTCATCATCTACTGAGCATTCTCTTGATGCTTGCTTCGATGTCATTTTTCTCTTTTTTGAAGGAAAAGTAGGAGGAGGAGTCGTAGTAGTAGTAGTAGTTGAGCTTTTATCCTTTTTGGTCTTTTTTAACTGTTGACTCTTTTCTGCTTTTTCAAACGACTTCATAATTGCTTGGATTTTTCGTTCTTCGCGAGACAGGACAGTGTCTTCCTTTATTCTTTTATGCTTTGTGTTGGATACAAATGTGATTTCATCAATAGCCTCTGTAGTTGCTCTCAGTCGATTTTCTTGATCAATATGTGCAGTGATGATTTGTCGAATGACTACAGAATCAGAGACTTGATAGGCTGTGAGGTTATTTTCATCTTGAATATGAACATCAGCACCTGAGTTAATTAAATACTGTACAATAGCTTGATGTGAATGTTGGGATGCTAAATGTAGCGCAGTCGAATGATGATGATCCACGCTGTTTATATCAGCACCATTTTTTATCAGTAAATCAACCAGTGATAGATGTCCATGTCGAGCTGCGCAATGTAATGGAGTGGATTGAGAAGAATCTCGAGCGTTGACGTTAGCACCTATACTGAGTAATTCTTTTACTTTTTCAAAAGAACCATCTGTGCAAGCACGATGTAATATCGTTTGTCCTTGATCATCAATAGAGACTATTTCATCCACTTCTTTCATCTTTGCTTTCAAAATACGAATACAGTCTTCATCTTCACATACATCTAATGGTGTTTGCTTTTCAGAGTTTAGAGCATATACATTTGCACCCGAATCGACTAGTAGCTGAACACAGTCCACAAAGCCATAGCTGCAAGCATCATGCAGTGGTGTGTCATCCTCAAACCCTCGAGCGTTGACGATAGCACCTTGTTCTATTAGATACTTTGCAGCATCATATTGACCTTTGATAGCTGCTTCATGAAGTGGAGTCCATCCTGCATGGTCTTTATGGTTTACATTAGCACCTCTTTCTACTAATTCTTTTACTTTATCTAAGCTTCCAGAAGAGGTATAGTAAAATATTTTTGTTCTTCCTGCTTTATCGATCTTGTTTGGGTCTTGAAAGGTGCTTCTTCCTTTTTTATTGGTCTTGTCCATAATGTTGGTCATTAAAATGTATAGTATAGTTTGAGGTATATATATAAATGTGTTTATGTATAATTGAAGCTTTTTTGGTAAATGGAAAGGGAATCTCTATACAAAAGCATCAGTTTATATTCTAAAGTGCAAGTAACTTATTCACCTTTTAATTAAAAGAAAGACCTTTTTGTATATATAAAAAATTTTTTTTGGAGTTAAAAAAAGGGGGGAGGGAAAGAAAGAAGAATAATAATAATAATAAGAAAAAAGCTTATTTAAAAATGGTTTCATAAAAATCAATGCGACTGGTTTGCCCGGCCGAAATTATTACATCATCCTTTTTTTTTTTCCAAATTTCTGCATTGGCCTCATATGCGGTTTTTTAAAGTGACTGTTAGCTCAAAAGGGAGAAAAAAAAAATCAGATATACACCCCAGCTATACAGTAACCCAAATTGTTGTTGCCCCTATTTCTTTTTTCTTAATAACCATGTCCAGGCTGACCATTGCAACAAAGTCACTATGTCAAGTAGTAACAACTCAGTCTAGACGACTTATTCATACTTCTGTACCAACCTTGTCTCATATTGGACGTAAACCAATCACATACTCTCAAGAGATCAAGATTGAACATGACTTGACACCTATCCTTGAACCTCGCATTCCCTCTGAATTAAATAATACAACACTCACAATCACCGGACCACTTGGAAAGCAACAGTTGCCAATAAAGCCTTTTGTTAAGCTTAACTTTGAACCAGCGCCCAAAGATGATCCTAATGCCGAAAACACACTTCAAGTGACAATTGAAGATGAAAAAGAAAAGAAACAAAAGGCAATGTGGGGAACAACTCGTGCATTGATTAATAATGCAATCGTGGGTGTATCAGACGGATATAAAGTTCATTTACGTCTCGTCGGTGTTGGTTACAGAGGTGCACTCGAGAACAACAATAGAACCTTATCCCTAAAGCTTGGTTACTCTCATCCTATCCTCATGGACTTGCCAGAGGGTGTTTCATGCACAGTACCTCAACCCAATCGTATTATACTGCAAGGTATCAACTTACAGCATGTGACTGAATTTGCTGCAAAGATTCAACGCTGGAGAAAGCCTGAACCTTATAATCAAAAGGGTATCTTTATTAACGATGAGACAATCAAGAAGAAGGAAGGAAAGAAGAAATAAATAACACAAAACCATTTGTGTGCATGTAGTTAATAGCATAGAGATAAAAAGTAAATAAATCCCCCTCTTTGAAGCTTTATTTCTTGCCTTGTTTAAATTAGAAGATGCTTATTAAACCAGTCACTGCATTTGTACTCAGTAGTCAAAGATGACACTCGGTACATCGGAAATAAGGTTCGGAGAATCCGATATTCAATTAGTTCTTATTCATGAAATGCTATAAACTATGGATTGAATGTGTCTCTATAAAGAAAGACTTTATTACGATCCAAGAAAAAGAAACAGAGAAAAAGCACTTGCAGTGTGTTATTATTATTATTATTATTATTTTGACAGCTGCATTTGAGTTTATTCAACAAGATCCAATCAAATTGCTTGTTCCTGTCAAACAGATATGACCAACACTGACACTTAATTTTTTTTTTCTGTTCTCTTTTCTCTCTCTCTCTTTTTTTTTTTTTTTCTTTTTTGAAAGTTTCTACCAATGAGTGATTTACCTTCTCTTAGAAAAAAGATTGATTCTCTAGATATAACACTAGTCAACATACTAAACGAAAGGGCCCGTGTTTCATTGGACATTGGTGCAGCTAAAAGAAAATCAATGTAAGTAAATACATGAACGTTTATATAGATAACTTATATTACTCATCAGTACAGCAGAAGAAGCAGCAGAATCTGATGTACATGTGTATAGACCAGGTAGAGAAAAGGAGATTTACGAAAAGGTTTGATCATTTCAAAAAGATATCGTGTCATCTCGCTCAATATCCCTTATAGTTATCTCGTCTTAATCCAGGACCACTCAATAATGATTCATTAAATGCCATCTTTAGAGAGGTAAGATTGTACAAGCATTTGATCATTTGGGCTCAATGATTAATGTATATATATATATACACTCCAAGATTATGTCTGCATCGATCGCATTACAAAAGGATGTATCCATTGCTTATTTAGGACCTCAAGGCACCTTTTCTCATCAAGCTGCTTATAATCGCTTTGGTGATAGCGTTGCCTACGTGGCTCAAAAGCAAATTAGCGGTAAAAAAAATACTAGATTATTTTATATTAATAGCCTATATCTTACTCGATTTTTAGATGTATTTGATGCTGTTGAAAAGGGTCAGACAACGTACGGCATTGTGCCCTTTGAAAATTCTACGTTTGGCACAGTAGTCGAAACATTAGATCGTTTCATTCATTCACCTGTTAGAGTACGTGCAGAGACTTATCTGACAGTGCATCAATGTCTGTTGTCAAACAGTAAATTAGACAAGATCACAAAAGTGTATAGTCATCCTCAAGGATTAGGTCAAACTCAAAAGTGGCTATCAGCGCATATTCCAACCGCAAGACGTATCACAGTTCGATCGACTGCAGAGGCTGCAGAAAAGGCGGCATTAGAAACAGGAGCAGCGGCTATTTGCAGTGAAATCTGTGCAGAGCTTTATGGATTGGAAGTCGTGGCGTCCAATATAGAAGATGTTTCATGTAAGAAAAAAAAAACAAAGAGATGTGTAAATAATAACAAATTTCAAAATAGCCAACAAGACTCGTTTCTTGATAATTGGTACAGCAAGTGATTCTCCTACACAAGATGATCATACCTTGATCAGTTTCACCGTAGATCATCGTCAGCCTGGTGCACTATGTGATGGATTGAAAGTATTCAAGGATTATGGTCTAAATTTATTCAAGATAGACTCTCGTCCAAGTGGTCAACGTCCATGGCATTATGTCTTTTTTGTAGAATGTTCTGGTCATTTTGAAAATGAAGAAATCAAAAAGGCACTCAAGGATCTGGATAAATTCTGCCTGGATGTTGTCGTCTTGGGTAGTTTCCCAAATCAAAGACCAGAATAAAAAAAAAAAAAAAAGAAACATTAATTTATTATAATTTTGCTACTTCGATCGTCTGACGGTCTTCTACAACGTGTCGTCTTAAATAATCATTGAGGAATATGCCCTTTGGATCCAACTGTTGACGAACACGTAAAAAGTCCTTGAATTTAGGATAAGATGCCTCCAAATCCTTTCTTGTTTGACCATGTGCCTTTAAAGAAATGATTAGAAAACATTAAGCTATTGAACAAGAGAGTATACCTTGGCCCAATGAGGACGACCATTGTATTCACGCATAATGTCTTCGTACCCTTTCCAGTATTTCTTATATGGAACAGGCTTACCATAAGGTCTATACATAATCACACCAATATAACAAGTTTTACGTCCGTTAGCAGGGCTTAACCAAACATCATCTTCATCCACAAAGCGAATTTCTACTGGGAAATGAACCTTGAGGTCGTTTTCGGTAATGAATTTATCCAATTTCATCAGGGCTGCAGGTGCATCTTTCCAGTCAATGGCCCATTCATTGACATATTGAGGAAAGAGACAGTCAAAGTTGAAGACCTTGTTGGAATCATCCACAACATGAATAGGTTTACTATGTAATGTTTTAAACATGAGTTTTGTAAGGTAAGGAATTAAAGAGGGTCCATATCGTGTGATATTGAGCATAGCCTGATAGATGTGGAATCCATATACTCTTTCCATAAAATAACTTGGTGAAGATTTATATTTTTCCTTGTCTGTACGATTGGCTCTCCACACAACACAATCATCTGTATGTGGGTACCACCAGATACGGGTGTGCTCTGATGAATGAATGACTTCGTCCCAATTTTCCAATACTTTAGAAAACTTGTATGGCTTTTGAATAGCCTCTAGCTTAAAGTCGGGTTCAACTTTCAAGGTCATACGAGTGATGATACCCAGAGCGCCCAGGCTACATCGAGCTGCTTCAAATACTTGTCTATTTTCATCTGGTGAACAAAACAGGACACTTCCGTCAGCTGTCACCAATGTTAAATTGACAATCTAATAATAAACAGAGTGTTAGTTTTATACATCATTGTTGTTTGGGAGGGGAATATTTACAAATGTGGACAGACAACCAAAGTGAGCACCCGTTCCATGTGTTGCAGTAGCCATGACACCAGCGACCGATTGATCAGAGATAGAGCCAAGGTTACTGAGAGCAAGACCATTTTCTCTTAAAACTACATGTAGCTTATGAAGGGACATACCAGCTTCAACTGTCACTGTGTTGTTATTCTTGTCAACATTCAAGAGAGCATTCAAGTTTTCAAGAGAGATCATGAATCCTGAAGAACATGCTAGATCAGAGGGTGAATGGCCACTGCCAACTGCTTTCAATGGCTTGTTTAATTTATTTGCCAGTAAAATTATCTATAAATAATAATAAACATTGTTTATAATTTGACAACTTATTATTATTATTGTTCTATGTTTACTTTTTGAACCTGACTTTCTGTCCTAGGACGAAAGAATAGTTCAGGTTTACATGTGAACGTATTTGACCAATTTTTAAATGTATAATCATCTACTACCACTTGTTGAAGTTCAGGTTCTAATTGATAAATATCAATCGAGGTCATTAGGATATAAGAGAAAACAAAGAAACAAGGAAAAGAAGCAGGTTTACAACATCAGAAAAAAATGATCCTCACTCCGCTTGAAAACATCATTTATACAACGGATGAGGCAATCTCTCTCTCTTTCTCGCTCTCTCACTTGCTTATTTGTTGATGCTATTAAAAAAATGAATAATTTATTTATATATATAAATGCGAAAAAAAGTCTATGTTCAGGCCGTAGAAGTGAGAGGTTGCAAGACATCAAATGAACCTGTGCCTCCTTCTACCACTCGGCCAACAGCGATTCTTGAAGAGGGAGAGTCAAGTGTATCAAAGTCACCATGTCTATTATAAATAAAAAGGTTAATTCATCTTTTTTTTATCATTATTTATAAAGTAACTTACAGTGTTGCTTCTGTTAAGAATTTACATGTCGATTCAAAACTCATCTTGAGGAAAGGTGCTACATTGGATCCAATACCGATACGAGAGAATGGTTTATATCCACCTTCAAATGTCATATAGTCTGCAATCAATGTCAAGTGACGGCGATCCACCACAATACCATAGACAGCAAAGACACTAGCCACTTCCTTAATAATGGCATTTCTAGCTGCTTCAACACCATATGTGTTCAAGATGGCAGCAATATCATTGGTATCAATATAGTTGACATCAATAATATCAGAGAATGCCCACATGCCTCTGAGATTGACACCTTCAGTTTGAAGACGTTTCTATATTCAAAAAATGAGTATTGGTCATTTAATGTCAAATGTACTTACAGAAGTATCGTTTTCAGTGGGATTAATGTATTCAAAACATTTAGAAATACCCTTGACTTCATGGACAACCACTCTTGCGCAAGACTTTTCAATCAAAGAGATCATCAAGATCTTCTTAGTATCAGCAGGGAACTCCATATCAATTTCACAGAATGCACCATTGTTATCATCAAACTTGAATCGGGTGCAGTATTTACTCTTTTGAACAGCTTGTTCTTCAAGTTTGCCTCCTTTAGAAGAGGGTCGCTTAGGTACTTCTTCCTCATCATCAGCACCAGCAAGAATAGCTTGTTCAAACTCTTCTTCCTCATCTTCCAAGCTCTTTTCATTGTCTTCGGGAACAATGTCATCTTCATCAGGCTCGTCATAACTTGCCTGTGGCTTGTTCTGTGCTGTTTTACGAGCTGTCTTGGCATCCATATCTTCTGCGTCGTCAGAGGCATATCCATCCTTAGCTGCAGCATCACCAAGATCTTCATTAGCATCCTCATCCCCAGGAGCGTCCATCTTGTGAGCTTTGCTAATATCTTCAATCTTTTTGGTATCTTTAATATCTTTACGGATCAACTCTTCCAAATCTTTCAGGAAAGCAGTAGCCAGCACTTCTTTAACACGCTTAGCAGAAACACGATATTCTTCGTTATATTCCTTTTCTTCAAAGAGATTGACACGAATAGAGTATGTCTTGGATCTTTTGTAGTTATTGTCTGCCGTCTTGGCACTTGTCTTTTCTCTGACAACGACATTATCCACCAGTTGAGCCAATGTGAGTCTAGATGCAGATTTACAAAACTGAGAAGCCTTCTTTGCAGAGGTCTCTGGTAAGAGGGGCAGTAACATGGTAGGTGTTTTGATCTTGCGAGCAGCGGTCATGATAATTTCACGAAGACGAGGGATACCCAAGGTAACGTTGGCAGCACCATAACCAGCAAAGTGGAAAGTGTTTAATGTCATTTGTGTAGATGGTTCACCTACAGATTGTGCGGCTAATAGACCAACTGCTTCACCGGGCTCAACTAAACTGTGAAGGTATTTGAGGTTCATCAAGGCCTTAAACTTGTTCTTTGTTAAGCCAGCATAGCGAGCTGTGTTCTTTGAGAGTTGAGAATCCTTTTCGAAAGGCATGCCATCTGGGTTCTTTTGGATATAGTCCTTCATTGCAAGAGCGAATCGTTCAGAGACAACACCGAGATGGGTGCCTGGATTATACACAGAAAGAGCAGGATCGTACTTGCCTGGCTTCTTCAAAGCCTTCTTGGCATATTCTTCACCTTGCTTGATTTCAAGTGAGGCTAAGGCAGCCTTGGGGTGATATTTCTGAGAAAGAGCTTCGAAATTGTGAGCAGAGAAACTGAATTGATTGATATGCTTAGCCTTGATAACGTCCAAAGAGTCTTCACCATAATGGAACTGTAAGACAGAGCCATCAGAATCGCGTACAGTGTGATCGTAATGAACACGTAAGCCTTCAAGATGCTTGATCAAACAACGCTGCAAGTAACCAGAACGAGATGTCTTGACAGCAGTATCAATCAAACCCTCACGACCAGCCATACAATGGAAATAGTATTCTTGAGGACGAATACCCGTCAAGAAACGACCGGTGACGAAACCACCAGCACGGGCACTGGTATCAAAAGGTCTGAAGGAAGGAAGAGAACGACCTGAGACCATAAGAGGCACACGACGACCTTCAAGTTCTTGTTGACCAAGTAAACAAGAAATTTGAGTAGCATTGACATTAGAACCCTTGGCACCAGACACAGTCATCATTTGCATGTCATTCTTGGGGAAAGGACGGATGAGACCATCAGGAAGACATTTCTGAGTGATAGAGGACGTCAACTTGTTTACTTTAGCCTTCATGGCATTATCAAGACCAGCCAGTTTGTTGTCATCACGAATGACTTCGTTCATACGAAGCTTGAATTCCTTTGAAAGCACTTCAGGGCTAGCTGTCTTTGCTGTATCTGCTAAGCCAAGGAATTCCAAGTGAGCTTCATCACCTAAGCCGACACCTTGGTCAAGTAATTCTCTACGCCATTGATCACCTTCCTTAGTGAGAACCAAATCATCCATACGACAAGTGAAACCGTGTGATTGAAGGAACTTGATGAACAAACGACTCAAGATACTGAGAAGCATACCAGCGGCTTCAGGACTATAGATTTCATAAACAGAATGAACAAGACCAAAAGCAGAAGCACCAAATTGTGACTTGTCCATGATACCGTGAATCAATTCACCATCCATAACCAATACCTTATCCTCTTCCTTGGCGTTGGGGCCCCAGAACTTGGCAGGTACCTTGGACTTGGAAGTCATGTTCAATTGTGCCTTACCCCATGTCAAGTTCTTGAGAATAGTGGAGATGACTTGCTTACCAGTCCACAAAGGTTGAGGCTTCATGATGGCAGGAGGCAACATTCTGATCTTGCCGCCACCGGTACCGTCGGTTTCAGGGCGAAGAGAACCATAAAGGAGTTGCTGATACTCTTCCTTGGTGAAGAATGTATCACGAGAACTCATCCATACACCAGAGTCAACATTATCTTGGATCAGACCACGAAGAGGGTTACCGCTTGTAGGGACCAAGTATTGGTTGTCGGTATTGGCAATAAAGGAAGCTTCAGCACGAGCAATTTCATTTTGAGGAAAGTGAATGTTCATTTCATCACCGTCAAAATCAGCATTATAAGTGTTACAATTAGCGTAGTGCATACGAATCGTCTTTTCCCCAGGTAAAATACGAGCCTTGTGTGCCATGATGGATGGTTTGTGAAGTGTGGGTTGACGATTCAAAAGGAGCATATCACCATTACGCAAGTGACGGAAGACCTTCTTGTTGATCGTTTGAGTACGTGTAGGGTAAGGATTGTTTCCGCTTTGAGCTGTATGAGAGCTTTGAGGAGCCAAGAGTGAGTTGGCAAGAGCAATACGAGATTCTATACTGAGGTCACCAAGGACATCAATGGATTGATCTTCGTTCTGAACGTGTGTAGCACCAGGCCATTTGTTGGGACCGTTGATGACAGCTTGTCTCATCTCCTTGATGTTGTGAGGGGTGACTGGTTCTGGATAAGTAAGCTTGGTAGCAAAGACAGGAGGAATACCAATTTCGGATGTTTCAATGAATGGATCGGGGGAGATGACTGAACGAGCAGCATAGTTGACACGCTTACCCATCATATGCTTTCTGAATAAACCTTCCTTCTTTTCCAAGGCTTGACGAATACCAGGAGGCAAGTTCTTTCCTTGGGCGACTTGGGTAGGATTTTTAGTAGAGTCAATAAATGAATTCACAGCATGCTGAAGACCAATAATAGAATCTACAAATCTATTACGTGTTGCCTCCAACTTCTTTTTATCGACTGGTTCTTGATCTGAAATGGCTTGCAATTCTTCAGAAAGGTCACGGACAAGATGAGATCCTTTTAGAATGTTGGATAAAAGTTCATTTTGAGGTGATTCAAATGTTTTATCGCCCATGACAGAGGGAGGTCTAAAGCGAGTGGGTGCCACTGCCAACACTTCGATAAAGAACATGTGGTAGGTGGCCTTTTTGATAAATGAAGGAACGCGAGGATCACGAGCACCAAAGAGCAATGTGGTGATATCTCCTTCTTTTTCAAACAGGGCTTGCACATGCTTACGGACTTCATAAGGGGTTAAAAATCGCTGGCCGTTGGTAAATCCCTTTATCTCTTCGAAACTGCCAGTTTGGTTGTTCAGACGGTCCATGGCAGCCTGATCCTTCTTGTTGAGAGCAAGTTGGAAGAGTTTGGCAGCTCCATCACGACGAATAGGAGGAGAAATACCGGAACAGTTGGCACACTTTTTGCTATGAATACATTGTTTCATGAAATCTCTCATGACAGACTTTCGAACTTCGTTGATGACTGTAACTTTATAATCTTTTGCAGCATATTTACGGCTTTCTTCATCTGCCAAAGCATTTTTCATAAAGGTGTCGATATGTTCGATATAATCCTCGACTGTTGATAGCGAAAGTGCTTGTTCTTCCATTCTGTCTTCCAATGTCTCGTCATCTTTAGCTTCTGTCTTTTTGAAATCAAGGACGAGCTCGTTCAATGACTGTGCTTCGTTCACTAAACCGTGCTGTAATAAAGTCAATTGTGCACTGTATTTTTTCATCTGAGATAATTGTTAGCTTTATAAAACACACACAACGTATATTGTATTTACCAAAGCACGAGAAATACGGAATTGATGACAATAGATACATTTGGCCCTGAGAATAGCGTAGAGATTGTCAAAGAACATGGGATTATATGCTGGAATAGGAATTTCAATATGACCAAAATGGCCAGGACAGTTGAAATGATCTTGTGAACAGGTGGCACATCTACAGATAAATCGAGTTAATGATATAAAAGTGTTACTGCTGCTGTTTATTTTACATTTGAGTCTTTTGGAAGGGACCAAGTGCAGGGTCATATAAACCACCTTTTGTTGGGTGACCTAAGGCGTCAAAGAGTATGGGATTGAAGATCTGTTTGACAGATATCTTTCTAATCTCGCTGGGCTCATAGAAAGAGAAGGATACATAGTCCACCTCAGTGCCAATAGGAACTGATATATTCATAATAGGTCTCTTGGTGGTTGGTGCTGAAAGAGGACTAAGCTGTGGAAGGTTAAATTTTTTTTTCTCAAAAAAAAAAAAAGGGGGAAGCCACACTGTCAGCGGATAGACTGCTTTTCTTTTTCATGCAAATTATAGTAACGAACTGATTTCGTTTTAGTCTCCCAGCCCATTTTTGTTTTAGTAAAGACTCAGTTTTCGCTTGGGAAAGAGTTAATTATTATTATTCCTTTTTACTATATAAGGCAATATACTTCCTATAGTCTACACTTAGACCTTTTTATCTTCTTTGCTACCCTTTTCTTTTTCTTTTCTTGGGGAAAACATTTACTGTTTTTACGATAATTAGAAAAAGTAAGCTTTTAATATATTTTATTCTTTTTATATATGTATTGACAGAAATAATACTCTCTTGAAAACTAATAGAATAGTTAATTTCTAAATTGAGTTGTCCCCACCAAATACTTCACAATTTAATCTGTGTTAACAGGCATACCATTCGCGCACAGCCCGCGCACTACTTCGTGTATTTGCAACGTCACTATTTTGCAACCTCACTGTTCAGGTCAACACTACATGCACCAGAAAATAGGCTAATGCTACGGGCGCCTCCTTGGAGGCACTACCTATGTTGTCACGTTACAATTTTATACTAACAAAGTCTCTGCCTAATCTAAGGTTGTCCAGTTCACTCTGATATAAAATACAAATTTATCATAATTATACGTGTTCTTGCATCTTTGTTGACCAACTGACAACATAAAACTAGAATATATAGCAACCTTTCTTTTCTATCTCTTTCTTCTTCCTGAAAAGAAACAAAACAAGTTGGCAACTTTATAAAGCTATGCTTAGCTTGACGCCACACATTCAAAAACTTTGCTGGACGACACCATAGGTAACGGATAGAGGTAGTTTCCGTAGTATTGGTCTAATTTCTGGAGTATGTAGTGTTTCCCTTTTTTAAAATATTCTATTTTGGTCTTCTTCACTAAATAACAAGTGCTTCTACCTTACTCTATACAAAACCGCGTCTTTACCATTTTACATCCAGTTCTAAAAACAACAAATCATATGCCTGCGATTTTTTTAAAAGAAACCGCATACGAATATGCTGCCAAAAACAAGAAGTTTGGCTTTACTCAGAAAGCCGGTGTGATATGCTATTCGAAGCTGAAGACCACTATTTATATAAAATTATAGACATATCTGATATATCACATGATTCACATTTGGATCTCTTCTCCTCTTTACAACAATAACAAATTATTCAAAAGTTGTCTTCAGCAAAAATCCAAACAAGCTCCACTTATGATGTGAGTACAGTTGAAAATGTCATCGAAAAGGTAAGAAAGAAATCCAGTTTGTATCCAGAATCATTTGTTTAAAAATTGATATACCAATAAAACATAAGGCTGTCACTTTTCGTAAGTAAAATCCCGTGTTTTATTTGAATCTGAATATGATAGCCATATTTGGACACTCAGTAATGCAGCTTTGAGAACGTCACTTGCCTTGATCATTTAGCTGTATACAACGATTCCTGTTAAATTCATTAAGTAGCGCTTTAATAAACTAAATGTATAAATTGTATAAATAGCGATTAACATTCATAATAAAGAAAAAAAAACGATATATATCAAAAAAGATAATAATAACATTATGACTTTTATTGTTGTTTGCGTAGCTCCTTCACCAACCTATTGAGCGACCATCTACTTTGTTGTCGCTTTCCTTCTAACATCTGTACTGGCTTGGAAATTGGTATGGAGCTCTCCTGAGAAGTGTAGTGGATTTCATGTATGATAGTCAAATGTCTGGAGTAAAATTGACGCTCTAAGCAAAGTTATTACGTACAGTCTTTCCAGAAAGTAATGTCGCAAAAATTGAATTTTTACAATACAAAATATACAGGAATGCGACATCTTGGCGCGACATTGATTTTTAAAAACACTGTATATGTCATTACAAAGAATATTTTATTTAACCAACCTTTTGGTCATGATCTCCACGTAGCTTCAAATTGACTATCAAGCTTCATCACTGAAGGTGAATCCGTTCGTAAGCCTTCAGACCATTCTCTCCAGAGATCTACAACAGTGCTGATGTTCCTATCGAGCTGATACTGGTGGAGATGCTACATTAGAGCTGGGCGGGGCGTTAATGATGGTGGCTATTGCTGTGGTGCTACTGAGGTTCCATTAGCAAACAATGAGCATGCCTGCTTCAACATTTGCATGTCTTGTCTGAGCCCAAGGGTGTCATCTTTGATTCCCACGGTAGCTTCAGTTGGGCCATGGCTGTTATTGCTGATAAGGCTAGACAGTATATGCTGGTTCGCGCTTATCTTTGCGCTCAACGTTTACAAGTGATCATTAACCAAAGGTATAGCCCTGCGCACTTGGGTGTCGGCTGGTGCTTGTGCGGCTTGTACAGTAGACAGGAGATTAGCTTCGAATGTCAAAATTCTGGATTGCTGAAGAGAACATTGTTGAAGAATGGGTTTTCATGGTGTTCCACACGAAACATTACAGCATCTTGTAAAATGATTCTTCGCATAGCGATGAGCAGGGATAGGAACGCTTCAGCACAGATTGAATATTCGTAACTGCGGCATCGCACACGCTCCAGTCACTCGTCCGCTTTGGTGAACGCCTTCCTCTGAAGACGTTCTGGCGGGCAAACATTACTCCTTGGGAGCCAGTAGTCACCTTTGTTGCCGGAGAAGCCATTGATAATTCGAATGGATGAGCAAGGTAGCAATGTCAAGTAGTATCTTTCTATGCTTTGCATATTCCAACGGCCGTGCCGACACAGTTCATCTTCTGTTGCTCGGTCTATTTCAGCATGCTGAGCTCCACTACCACGGACCATAGGAGTTTTCTTGCTTATACTAACGAACCAGACATCGAATGCACGGATGGTTGCTGCGTAATGTGCTGTGTAGGTCAAGGACTTGTTATAGTCTACTCCTTTGACAATTTTCAAGTTAAACCAGTCCATGCTTGTATTAAGACAAGGAAAACCTTCGTTTGTTATATGCCGTATAGAAATTAGTTAGTTGACTATAACGACATTGTCGACATTCAATCAGCTCACCTGTAAAAGAAGTACGGAGCTAGCGCGTCGAAAGCACACGCACGGGGGTCACGATGTCGGATGGTGCCAGAATACTGTATACGTTCCTTGACTGTTTTGCCATGATTCAGATGTAGAGCCCGTACGGGGCATTCAGAGAACCCGCCGTCCTTGAATTCTAAAGGGAAAAGGTCACATAATTTCATACTCCTAGTGCTCTCACCATGTAACAGCATCACATGCTGCATCAAAAAGAGCATTTGGACCCTGAATGACTTCTCCTTTCCTTCTTTGAAATAGAAGATTGATAGCTTGACAGGCTCTTTAGGAGTGTATCCGTCCTGTGCAGTGTGGCGAGCGCGATCCTAATAGCTCTCACGTTTTCGTTGCCGTTCACGGTGTCGTCTGTTCTTTAGCCATGCATACAGAGCAACACCACGGACGTTAGCTTCCCTCGATATATTTCTGGAAAACTGAATTGCATGAAGGTTAGCCACCGCCTTGATGTATTGTTGAATAGTTTCCATTTTAAGTTCATGTACGGAACCATCATCCTTTCGACCCTTCTTTAAATTGCCTTTAGGTACGATTTCATCAAGAAAACTCAATAACTTCGCTTCGGTCACAATACAGACTTCTTAATAGCGACTTTCTGCAAAATTCCTATTGAAATAAGAAGTGTAAGCGCAATCATACCATACATCTATATATGACATGTACCATAAAGATCTCCTGCTTCTTTTTGTACGCCAATATAGCGTTTCTTGGCCGTTCATTCTCAAGCCCTAGCAGAGTGCATTCAAGGATTTTAGTTTCTTTTGTAGCATTTATTACTCTTTGATTGGTAAGGCTGGAGGATGAAGATTGTCCGTTGTACATAATGATGTTCGTTGAAATTACAGTGGAAAGGTTACAGAGATATTGTGATGTTATTTAATTAATAATAGAGCAAGTAAAACTAAAGGTGAATTGAAGAACTTCTGCTTATCTATTTGTTAAAAACGAGACGAAGAAGAAAGAATCGACCAAGACAATCAGAATCATTATATAAGATAATATTCAGGAACCGAAGCGGATCATATTCAAGAAGTGTTAATCTCAGCAAAAAAGTTATTTAAAGACAAAGACTTTACAAGCATGCCAAGCATGTTTATCTCTGATATAATGTTCTTTCTTTTAAAAAAAAAAGTAACTATAACAAGTGTGCTAGAACCTTTGTATAGTAAATATGATCAGAAATCTTAAGCGAGCATTCTATTATCAATTTTCGATGGAGAAGTGGTATTTTATTTGCCACAGACTGTCACAATTATGCTGCGTGACAGATTTGTGACCCAGCCAAAAGTTCGTCAAAATACCTTCACTGTAAATAAAGTGGACTCGTACTGCTTTATTTAAAAAATACTCTTTTCTGTATGATCCTTTTCATGATAAAATGCAATACCATAACCAGATCATGAAGTGACCACATACCATTCTACTTGACAGTAATTGACCTACTTGTAAAATAAATGGATACATGACTGATATCAAGAAATATCAAGGAATAACAGAGTGTCCCTTGGTTATAATATATATAATACACTTCAATTCCATGTAGAAGAACGATAACCAAAGACATCGCTATAGACAAGATGATCATCCTCTTTTTTGTTACATTTAATATCCGTAAAAAATGAACGTGTTTTGAATTTTTAATTGAGTCTTTTTCAGCCAGTAAAAACTATCCAATTTTTATTTTGTCAGCACTCTTCCCTTCTCCTTCAATCACTTTGGACAAATAATGACTGGACATGGACGTACATCTTCAGTCGAAATTGAAGAAGAATTAGCACAAATTAGACGTTATGAAGATTTTACTACAACTGGTAATCAAGTTGAGATCTACTCCTTGACACGATCACTCATCGTAATATAGATTGGGTAAAGGATGCCATCATTGAACGATATAGACAAGCAGCAGTGAAAAGCTCTATATCGAGTGATACAACTTGGCGTGCCTGGTGGCATCAAACCTTTGAAACTGCAGAGTCTTGGGTGGTCATATTCTTAGTTGGTAATATATACTCTCCCCCTTTCTTTATAAAATGTCTTATCTCTTCTTATGTCAGGCGCGGCAATAGGATTGATGTCAGCCTTGATCACTATTGTTACCGATTGGTTGTCAGATATAAAAATTGGTTACTGTTCAACTGCTTGGTGGCTCAATCAAAAGTTTTGTTGTTGGCAAATGGAAGAATCAGGTTTGAAAAAGGAAGGAAGGAGTATTTAATAGCATGTTGCTCAAAAAGAAACTTAGACGGAGGTTGTGCTGACTGGACAGATTGGAGTGAATTTGTGAACTTGGGACCAGATGTATATATTGTAAAGTGGTTATTTTATATTCTGTGGGCGGTAAGTGTGAACTTGGAGCGCAATAATGAAGAGCTGACATATATTCTGAACAAAGACAACCTTTGCCACGCTATGCGCTTATCTTGTCAAAACTTTGGCCCCTTATGCTGCAGGTTCGGGCATATCGGAAATCAAATGTATTATAGGTATTTAAAAAAAGAAAAGAGCATAAGATGGACGTATAAACCTTTCCTTGAAACAAT
This sequence comes from Rhizopus sp. PT2906, assembly GCA_025529335.1. Taxonomy (NCBI): domain Eukaryota; kingdom Fungi; phylum Mucoromycota; class Mucoromycetes; order Mucorales; family Rhizopodaceae; genus Rhizopus; species Rhizopus sp. PT2906. The sequence continues at coordinate 112,498 of JAMYHX010000041.1, forward strand.
AGCTGGATTTGTGATGAAAGGATTCCTTGGTGGATGGACCCTTGTGATGAAAAGCATTGGTTTGGTAACAAAATACTACAGCATATATTAGATATATGTGTGTTTAGTAAATTTATTCCTTTTTTTCTTTTAAAGACAATGTCTGTCGCGTCAAACTTGTCGATCGGAAAAGAGGGCCCATCTGTGCATATGGCCTGTTGTGTGGGAAATGTGATATCCAGGTGCTTTAAGAAATTCAGGACTAGCAAAGGTAACACTGTACATCATACTTTATCTTGTATTCTCACTTGTAATAGCTGAAATGAGAGAAATACTTACTGCTTCAAGTGCTGCTGGTGTAGCAGTTGCCTTTGGTTCACCTATCGGCGGTGTTCTATTTGCATTAGAAGAGATGAGTAACGCATTTCCAAACAGGACAATGTGGAAGAGCTTCTTTTGTGCAATGATTGCTACCATCATCTTGCAGGTAAACCATAACAGAACCATTTCTCATGTCCCTCTAACAAGATACTAGGCTATGAATCCTTTCAGAACAGGCAAGTTAGTCATGTTCCAAGTGAGCTATGACAGAGATTGGCACTTTTTTGAATATATTTTTGTTGTTATCATTGGATTATTTGGCGCAAGTATTTTTATTATATACATCATACATTATCCTTAAACAGTTTATCACCTAGGGTCTTTACGGTGCAGTTGTCATCAAATACAATCTACTTGTTGCACAATTTAGAAAAACGACATTGAAGGATTTCCCTATAGTAGAAGCTGCCGTTCTTGCTTCTGTCACTGCCTTCATCGCCTATCCAAACATTTTTTTACGCATTGATATGACTGAAATCATGGGAATCTTGTTTAGAGAATGCGAAGGTCCTGGAACAGAGAGTTACTATGGACTATGTGAGAGCCAAGAAGCATGGAAAATGGTCATACTCTTGTTCATTGCCACTGTTCTTCGCAGTATAGGTACCATTATCACTTATGGAGCAAGGGTTCCATGCGGTATTTTTGTGCCCTCCATGGCCATTGGTGCTATGTTTGGAAGAATGATTGGGTTACTTGTCAAACTATGGCACGAGTAAGAAGCATTATCTTTCAGACTGTCGTACCGTTTAACCATCTTTTCTATAGAAACAGACCTGATTTCTTTTTATTTGCTTCTTGTCGACCTGATATGCCTGTAAGAAGTAGAAAAGAGTGTGTATAAACGAGACAGTAAGGGGGACTAATTATATTTGACAGTGTATCACACCTGGAACCTATGCTTTTCTTGGAGCTGCTGCAGCTTTAGGGTAAGTGATAAAATTTATTCCCTGATAACAATAGAATAAAAAAGTCTCTTTTTTTTTCTTTATCAAAAGAGGTGTTATGCGGATTACAGGTAAACTTTTTGTTGATTTACATCTTTCAATAATTGATTCTTGTTTAAAGTGTCAGTTGTGGTTATCATGTTTGAGTTGACAGGTCAAATCACTTACATTCTACCTACTATGGTAAGTGGGCTTATATGTTGTTAGCTTCCCTTACTTAATATCAATAGATTGCCCTTATGATAACCCGTGCTGTAAACGATTGGTTTCAGTCTGGTGGGATTGCTGATCGTTATATTCGATTGAATGGATACCCAATTTTAGATAGCGATGACCAAGTATTTGGAGTGCCAGGTACACATTGGACTGATGATTATTTATAAAAGACTGATCATATCTAGTTTCACATGTTATGCAAACAAACTTAACTGTCATGACGGCTTCCAGCATGACATTTATGGAAATTGGTGTGTAAAGTGTATGAATACTCTAAAGTATACTTATACTTTCTTTTATAGAAAGAATATTAGAGACAACAAATTATCAAGGATTCCCGGTTGTAGAAGATTTGAAGTCAATGGCACTCATTGGATACATCGGTCGATCCGAGCTTCAATATCTAATCGGTAAAATATAATCAAAACTGACTATTTATATTAACATGAAGAGATTAGAAAAATCTAAGGTGAACAAGAAAGCTCATGATGAAACCCTGTGTCGGTTTACGCCTGATGCAAGTGATGAACCAGAAATATTGACAAATATTGGTCTGAGTGACGAAGGACAACATGATTTAAGAGGGTCTTCTGATGCACTGGACTTTGGTCCATACATGGATCAAACACCGATCACTGTTCATCCAAGACTTTACTTGGAAACAGTGATGGATATGTTCAAGCAGCTAGGGTATAATCAGACCTTTTCTCATATCTTTACTTTTTGCACTCAACTTTGTTTTATTTTAGGCCTAGAGTTGTTCTCTTGGAGGAAAGAGGGAAACTGAAAGGACTAGTGACAGTGAAGGATGTGCTAAAGTATATAGCGCACACTGAAAATGTAAGAACCTCATCAAACAGACCATCTAATAGAGAATGTGGAGGTCTCTTTGAAATCATGACTTCATGGATCACCGATAGACCAAACCGTCGTCGTCAACAATCCTATACACGATTGCAAAATAGAAGCTCAGTAGATATTGAAGAATCTCATGAGCTCGATAGACAGGCGTAGTCATATTATATCATTCATTAAAATAAAACACAGTTCTACATGTATTCCTAGCAGGATTAACAGAAGCTGAAATTAAAGACAATGGCATCATAGAAAGCAGATCCTGTGCCGGTCTATTGCCTGAAGTTAAACAATTTTGTATACAAAGTAGTTCCAGGAACTTAAAGGATTGTTTTAATCAGGCTGACGGATGGTAAAACGCGCATTGGCCACACAAGATATCTATGGTTAGTCGTCCTTTCCTGACTCTCGTTTATCAGGAACAAGATATGCAAAAACCTGAAAAAAATGTTCAAGCAAGTTATTGCCAAGATGGAATTACCTTCCATGACTTTCATCAGAGAAGCTCAAGCTCTATAACAATGAGGCATTTGTATATAGTCTATCTAAGCTGTGTGACCATAGCTATGTTTTTGTCCAAGACTTCAAATTTTCTATTCTCGGCGAATCTTCGGCCCTAACACAATCAATGCCAACATTTTCAAGAACTTCTCTGTTATTAGCCACCTGGTCGAATCAGCACATGTTGTTCTTGTTTTTTACTGTTGATGAAACTCAAGACTTACTGGACGATTAACAAGAGCAAACCTAGTTGTGAACCCTGACAAGATAGTCTTTGATCAGTGAGGAAGACAGCAAAGGTTCAAGTCCGCATGCCTCGCCACGCAAAAAGCAAAGAAATACATCAAGTTTTTTTTAGAGCTTAATGTTATAATAAGCTTTTCCCCCAAGTTTTCGCTGCAGTTAACTTGTAAAAATATATATCCATTAAATATGAACCTCTAAGTGTATGTCAAGTTAGGCTGAGTTGGCCGTTGGTAACACATCTTCAAAGGGGTGAAATAAATTGATATAAAAAGTATGGTTTCTTTGGCTTAACAAACACTTTATTTAAAAAGGTGATTGATATACAATGGTTTCGGTAGTAAAATAAGCCTTGAGTGTTCTCTGTGATAGCAATAATAATAAAAGAACCAAGGATAATGGAGTATTACGGCCATCTCGTGTAATTTGCAAAAATATAGGAATTAATTGAGTGGCCATTTTGTGTCACTTACTTCGAGGGTAAACGTTGCTACCATAAATTCAATCCCCGTTCCATTTTACTTTTTTAAACTCTATTCGTCAGATGTGTTCTTTCTTTCTGTTTTTTATGCTTGCTTGAACGTCAAAAAAGGATGGACACTAAAGAGCAAGAAGACATAGATAATGTCGCATTTAATACATTTATTGGTGTATTAGTATCCATTTGTGGCAATGTAAATATCTGATAATGTCCGGTTTAAAACGATTAGTCACTTAGATTATCTCTTCTTTTTAGGCATTGATATCCGTTGCCCTTAACTTACAAAAAAGAGCGGTAAAAATAGAAAAGAAAGCTAAAAACATATGATATTCATTCTCCCTTTCTTCATAATAGCATAATAAAATACAAGAAAAACAAATGGCAAATTACTTTTCAAATATGGATGAATCTCCACAGTGGATACCATCTAGCGGATTTTTCCCAGATGATGGATACTCTTCACCGAGGTCGTCGATTGAATCTTCAGTAACTGTGCCCAATAATCATAACAATAATTCACAGTCTGAAGAAGAGTTGATTGAACGACAGAAATTTATTATGACTCAGGAGTACGACAAAGGAGATAATACAGACTATTTAAAATCAAAACTATGGTGGTTGGGAATAACCTTGATGATTTTAGGTGAAGTTGGCAATTTTGTTGGTAAGAGTATAGAAAATATCAGTCAAACACAGGCAAATTAAATAGGCTGTTTAGCATACGGATTTGCCCCTGCATCAACAATAGCACCGTTAGGAACAACAACATTAGTATCAAACGCTATATTAGCACCGGTCATGTTGAAAGAAGTATTTAGAAAAAGGGACCTCATTGGTGTCACTTTGGCAGTAACAGGCGCAGCTATTGTCGTCCTTAGCTCGAATTCTGAAGAAGTCGCAGTAAGAAGAGATACGAAAAGACTATTTTGATTACTAAATAGACGCATTTGTAGCTGTCACCTGAGCTCATCATGGATGCAATCACGCAAACACAGTCGATTATTTATTTTATCCTTACAGGCATCATGGTTACTATCTTAACCATACTGTCTCCTATCCATGGCTCTTCAAGCATCATGGTTGATTTGGGACTAGTAGCAATTTATGGTAATACAGATTCTTTTGTACTTTTTTCTTTTTCTTATTCTATTCATTAGGTGGATACACTGTCCTTTCTACTAAAAGCGTCGCATCTTTACTCAGCCTGACATTGTTCAAGATGTTTACGTAAGCTAACACTTGATCCTAAGAATTATCTCACTCATTTTGTTTTGGTCTCTTAGGTACCCTGTTTCTTACTTACTCATACTCGTCCTGGTTGTCACAGCCATCTTGCAGATCAAGTATTTAAATAAGGCACTTCAAAGATTCGATTCAACAGAAGTAATCCCTACCCAATTCGTCCTGTTTACGATTTCAGCTATTATCGGAAGTGCTGTACTCTACCATGACTTTGATGGTATGAGTCTTGAACAGTTATCAAGGTTCATGGCTGGATGCGCCATTGAATTTCTCGGAGTATATCTCATTACTTCCAAACGACCCAAACGTATGCACCCTGCATTATCCATTAGCGCAGATAGTAGTCATACAGCCATTATGCTACCCGAGCATGAGTTACCATCCGAACAACAGCAACAACAACATCCCTTACGCGCTTCGAAACGTGTTTCTTTAATCTTGCCAACTGTTAATCCATCTTCTGCTCGTGAGGATGCTGTCTATACCCATCCAAGTACACACAGTGGTCATTCAAACCAGAGCACGGTTACGAACAATAGCAACAACAATGCCAGCAAACGCCGTAGCTCAGTGTTTCGAGGCATTTCTATGGCTTCACAACTGCTGGATAGAGATGATGAGCCATGTCAATTACCTTCATCACAAAGAGACTCGGGACTATTTTTGAATACAACAGGAAATATATTAGCGGGACTTAGTTCTCTGATTGCAGAACACCAGCAGCAAGATTTGCACGATAATGATGCGGTCGAAATAGATATACCAACTTCATTCTCACTTATAGATCGTGAATTAATGCCTATGACAAGGGGAGCAGAGAATGGCGATAAGAAAACATCCAAGCTAGTAGACATTGACGAATAGTTGCATTTATTTTTTCTGTCTTCAATACCAGTTGTATCATTTTATATACCTCAAATGCCATGTTTAATCTACAGTGAACTAAAGACAACATTTTTATTGTACATTTTATTTCCTGATTGGGTGCTATAAAAATTAAACTTCTTTTGGTTAGGTTACGGTTACGGTTTCTTTTTTCCTTCGTTACTGGTTACTATTAAATATGCCTCTACAACAAATTTAACGCCTGGAAAAGACCAGATGTCAAAACGAATTGTCCAAGATGCAAAAGTATTAAGTTATATTACTGAGACATTGACGTGTTTGATGAGATAATCATTATCTTACAGTAGAGCATACATTCTACTTTATATTCCTCTATCGCATTTGAAAAGAATAGCAATAAGCATACTGACAACAATATTCTCATTGACGACATTAATATAAATAGCAGTCATAGATTCTCTCTCTCTCTCTCTCTCTCTCTCTCTCTCTCTCTCTATAAAACGCACATGCGTCTTATTTTAATAATATTCGGTTCTTTTTATAAAGAATCTAACTCGCAAGTCATCGACTTAACTGCCCTTTTACAATAACAAAGGTGAATACAACACTACTTGTTGTATGTTGGAATACCTATAAAATTAATTGACAGTCAGATCACGGAGTATGATCGACTATTCATGCTGGCAAACTCACTTAATCAACCGCAACTGGTAGAAGCTATAGATGTGTATGCTGAAGATTCATCTGATAAAGCTGTTACTGATAATGATGAGAATGATAATTTGCTTGATGCTGAAACATCTGAAGTCGCTCAAGATTTTGGTAGTAGGAAAAAGTATGAAGCAGCAATGAATTTCGTTGCCAAATTCAAAGAAAAAAAAAGCAAAAGAATGGATTGGACTGCCTGTGTTGAAGAAGAGAATTACAAAAATACCAATTTCCTTCTAATTCAGTTCACCAAAAGAATAAGGAATACTTTTTATTCCAGTATTATTTTTTATTCACATAAAAATCACACAGTTGCCATAGTGGAAGGTGAAGATGAGGTGGCTACTCGCCCTGGAAAATTTGAATGGCAAAGATCATTGGCTTTTCCCACCCAAAAAGAAGCATAAAAAGTGATTTGAGCGCGTACAAAAGATCTAAACAAATAGACTAGAAAAAAAAAGTTTTTTTTATATATATTGTCATCTGAAAATAAAGCGTGGCGTAAAAGAGCCTATCACCACCTCATCTTCACCCTTCCACTACGGCAACTGTGTGAATGGTAACAGGAGGTTTTGATTGGCAGACAAAAAATTTGAATGCACTATGAAAATTGGAAGGCATACTGCACTTCTACGATACCAATTCAAGAATAGGTCCATGCACGGCATTTAATTAGTATGAAAATATTAAAAAAAAATAGTCATTTCGATACACTCTTTTTATGGAATAATCAATGATAAAAGGTATCAGGAATGAATCGGATCGACGCCTAAAATTATTTAAGGAGAAAGAAAAAGGGGGAAACCACACATTTATGTGTATACACATAAAAAATTACTACTGCAAGAGGAACTGTATCCTTTTGTAGACAAGATGAGCACACTTTTCATTTCCTTCTTTAGTAAGATTTCTCGGATCATGTCACACGAGCCTAGAAGGGCTTATTTTTGTTTGTCAGTGGTATTTTCTTGTCTTTCTTTTTTTTTTTCATTATTATTTTTAAACATGGGCATCCAAGACGTTGTTGCGCGTCTAAACAAATCAGCTGGTTTTGAGGATACGACAATAACCAAACCAAAATACAACACGAATAAGACAGTCATGATCAATAAAACATTTCCACCTTCACCAGCAACGTCACCCACAAGTAGTACTCAATCTGAACAAAAGGAATTAATTAAACCCAAAGAGATCAAGGTTGAAAGGAAGAAATCGATCCAAAAGGAAATTAGACTGACTAAGCCTGAAAAAAAAGAATTGACTATACCGACTGTAGATATGGACAAGGTTGATTCAATATCAGCAGAGATCATTGAATTATATCAGCAATTACTAGATCAATATAATGCATCACAAGAATACATAACCACATTAGAGAAGGAAGCGACCAAAGTACGTGATTATGAGATCAGAGTGGAATATTTGGCCAACAAGCTTGAACAAGTATCAGAAGAAAGAGATTACTTTGAACAACAATTAAAGCAGCATATGCCACCTTCCCCAGCTATTAGTCAAAAGGAAGTTGTGCAAGACCAACAAAAGAATGATGCATTCATGGCAGACTTAATACATGTTTATGAGGATATTATTGACGAAGAAGATAACGAAGAAGAAGGAGATGAATTGATTATATTTGATGACAATAACAACAGCAATGATCACATCATGAATCTTGAAAATGAAATACAAAAGGGCATTCAATTGACCATTGCAAAATACGTCAATGACTTGGAACAACAAAGACAAGAAACCAAACAACTGAAGCAAGTGATTCAAAAGCAGGATGAATTAATAACGACATTAGAAAATAAGTTACAGAATCAGTCATTACTAAAAGAACAAGTTGAACTACAGACAATTGAACTAGAAAATAAAAGGGAATTACTATCTCAACTGCTGAATGGAAGAGACGATCTTTTCAAAAAGAAGAGATCGTCCTCTACATTATCAACTAGTAGTAGTAGTAGTAGTCAAGGTCATTCTAATAGACACAGCTCTTTATCATCTGGTAACCGCACTCCTACCCCCTTGACTGCCCCTCCCAAACAACCATTACCTCCTTTACCTTCATGCTAATTTTGTGTATATAATTTATTACCCCTTCCTTCTTTTTTACATTATGACTCTATTATATGTGTCATCACTTGTTGTGTATATTAAACTATCTTTAGCTTCATCCCCAAGCTGCTGTTGTACAGTAATTGACGATTAAATGTCCATCGGTATTAAAGCACTAAATAAAGCATTATTTATCTTCTTTTCCTTTATGTTTATGTTTTTACTTTATGAAGATTAGATATTGTTTCATCAGGTGAGGGCGAAAAGGAACTGTTGATGTATAGAAACTAGACGGATGTTTTTATAAGCATATATACAAGTCTTTATCATTTTTTTTTTATTACCAATGGATCTGAACCCTTATATTTAAGTTCTTTTCTTAGGAATTGTATAACTGTTTGAAATTTGTTGGAAGCTGTTAATTTAAATACTTTTTGCTTTAAAATGGGTGCATTTCCAATAGCTTGAAATATGACAATGACTGTAGTAATGTTAATAAATAAACAAAACTATTTATAATAATAACCTTTTGAGGTATCCTTTTCTTTATATTTGTCAACAATGTCTTTTATTTCATCTTTCATATTGTTTAATTACAAAGAGAGAAAGAAAGGGAAAGAAAAAAAAAAAGAAACAGCTACACTGGCACAAATGATATTCGTGTGTGTGTGTGTGTGTGTGTGTTACCTTGTTCTATTTAACTTGTCGGTTGTCTTGATCAAGTTTCTGCTTAATGGATCCACCTTATCAATCGTTCTTCCCAGTTGCTTATTCTGATCATCAAGTGTAGTATTCATTGTGATGGCCATATTCTTCAATCCTGCAAGAGCGTCTCCCATTAAATCAAGATTCTGATCAATTTCATCTTCAATGGCATCATCTTCTGAGTCAGCTTCAAATTGATATCGTCGACGGTCTGCTTCACTACGTCCTCTACGACCTGCAGACCTAATATTCTTTTGGCCTTCATTCGCTCTATTCGTTTCTTCAATGCGCGCCTTGGTTTCATATTCAAATTGACGGATCCTATCTCTTTCTTCCATGTGTTCTGCATGATCTTGTTGAAGTCTTTCCAACTCTTTTCTCTCTCTTTCCTTTCTTCTGAACGGATTAGACACAACAGGTATAAAGATGGATCGATTTAATTGTCTCAGCTCTTCTGCTTGATTAGCTGCTCTGTCAGAGTAAGCTTTTGACATATCCAAATGTCTGTTGACATTGGCAATTTGAGCTATAGAATTTTATGTCAATACTTGACCATGACTGTATCAACTTGAACTTACTCGACTGTTCTCCAAGCATGTTCATCGTATTGGCTGCAGTAGCTTCTGTCTCGTGAAGTCGTTGTAAAGCAGCACGAGTACTGGCCAAACTATCTTGTTTGACATTCTTTATTTTCTGCTTTAAACCAGCCACTTCAACTTCTTCATCTTGTTCTTCATCATAAAGTCGTTCTCGGTTATTTTGTCCCAATCTTGAAGATGAATAGGCATCTTGGTTATAATTGTTGTTTCGTGCTCCAGCAAATAACTCATCTCTGTTACTGTTTGTTCGACCATAGTCTGATGGTGGTGCAGAACTATAAGAGGGGGCGGCAGAAGGAGTAGAAGAGTAAGAGGGGGCAGGAGAAGAGGCTACAGAACTGGTGTCAAATGGGTTCGTTGACTCTTCCTTGGTTTTATCCTTCTTTTTCCAAAACATTTTAAAATAAAGGGAAAAAAGGAAAGCTAATTAATTATTTATTTATACCCTTTTCAAAACCTAAATATAGAAAGCAAAAAGGTGCTCTCATGTTCCCCTCTCTTTCATTTGTATTGCTAAGCCTTGTTGTATCATTCTTTTTCTCGTTTCCATAGTTTCCTTGTATACTTGACCAGTTTGTTCATCACTTATTATGGCTCAAATCAATTGGACTGCTGTGCATCTTTTTTATACAACAACACCTTTTTTCAGAAATTATTCGCACACAATACAAGATCAATAACAACTAAACACTTTTGTCTTTTTTATTATTTTAAAAGACAACAATTAATTCATAAAATGAGCTTGATATTTTTGAGAAAAGATGAATGTGGTCAAGGCTTTATAACAAAATGAAAAAGTTGTTAGAGACTTTGTTTAAATAGCCTTTGACTTGCTTTCTTTTCTTCTTCTTCTTCTTCGGACCAAAAAATAAGACCAGCTATTCCCCAGCTAGCCCTAAGGTATGTTATATTCTTTACTCTTGTAAGAAGTTATAGATCAAAATCGAACCAGTACCGGTGCTAGCTGGGAGTAGTTTGGTTCTTACCAAACTTGGTCCTATCCATTCTCTTTCTCTTCTTTCCCTGTCCAGGCCAGTTATCATTGGCCTATCCACAATACACCTCGGATAAGATATCGATTACTTCTTTATAATTTTACTCACCTTTCTTGCTTCTCTTTTTTTTTTCCTTATAAATCCTCCTCTTTATAATGTAAGTATTTAACACCAATGTAAATAACTGATTTACTAATCATTTCTTTACTCATCCTTTTGCTTCTGATGGGTTCTCTTTTATTATTATTATATGTTGTCTCATTTGTTGTCTGAAGTTATCATTTTTTTATCAGTGTGCGAATAATCTGTGAATAAAGTGTAATAACCTTTCATTCCCTCTCTATCCATTGCATTCAACATCTTTGACAACATCTTGAACAAAACTCCCTAAACCTCTACCAAAAAACTCGATACCAAATCTTACTGGACTTCTTTCTAGGCAGCCTTTCTCTCGCTTAACTTGTGAAATTGACGTTATTCAGCACCCATATTCTTTTTCATCCTCTAATAGTACATTGGACCTGTCATTCCCTTATAACTCGATAGAAATACTCGTTATTATGACTTGCTGCCTTTCTCAACAACATCAGCTCGCTCCAATCAGCCCTGAACAGATCCGATTGAATCGATTTACACTACTTGTTATTCATCTTGTCTCAGCTCAATTACAGTTTCAAGTGGCTCAGTTTGACATCTGCACTCTGCGACTTGAAATCATTCAAGGCAGAGTACCATACGTCTATTATAGCTAACTATTTTATTCGCTTTGAACTTTAACTTGAAGATCATAAGGCAAAAGAAAGGGCAACTGTTAATGGTTGGATTAGTGTCGACCACTACTTATATAATGTTTTCGTCGAACTTGCATAAGCAAATTCTTGTTAAATATAAGCTCTCAAATATGGACTTCATATAAGGGAACGCTTTTAGTAAAGTGTGCACGCGATTACTTTCCTTCATACTGAATTGATCAAAATTTCATCAGAGACCCGGAATACTCTTATGATTGACATGTCACAATGCGATGCTATACTACAAACAATAATCGAAGAATGAATATAAGCGATTAAACTGATATCTCTATTATTCATTCATTTGTTTACAACTTATTTCGTAAGAAAGACGATATGGCCATCTTAAGATCTGTAGAGAGGATTTGCTACCTCTGCCAACTTATAAAATAACCTATAGAAAGATACAATTCATACAAAAGGAACGTGATTACGGTACAACTTCGTACGAAGAGCTGACATCAGTGAAAGTTATTTATTTGTTTTAAAAAACCAAAACAAAATGTGTCAAGAGTATGTGGGGAGAATTGAGATCTTCCCACGCAAGTACATATGTTGAGTAGGGTTATCGAGGCTTAGGAGCAGGGTAAGGTCTTGGGAGAGCAGGCTTGTCGGGTCTGATAGGTGGTACCATGACGATAAAACTTGAGGTATAAAAGTTGAAATGGAATGAAGAATAAAAAAGTGAAGAAAAGTTTATCTTGCTTATATATCATTTGAAACAAAGAGCTTCATAATATGAAATCAATAAACAATCAAACGACCCGTTTCCCTGACAACGTTCTTTTTAAAGTAACAAAGGGAAAAAAAGTTGTCATTAATAATAAATTCGTACAGATACACTTTAAATTACTGTATTTTTATAAAATGTTGTCGTAAAATAAAAAAATTATTTGCGTAAAAAGACGACAAAGAAAAATATGTTTGAATAAAACGATATCATGTCAAAAGAGTTAATTTCAACTCCAAGACAGAGCCCACCTGTTAATATTCTTGGCGACGACGAATTTACATTTCATACAACATGAATTTTGTTCTCGGGTGTATTTATTTTCGATCACAGGCGAATTTACTTTCCGGAAAGAGTGTATAACTAACGATGCTAAATCTGAGTATCCTGCAACAAAATATGAATGACTATGTGAGGTGAGAAATAAGACTATATTGATCAAAGTATGTCTAATGACAACATTCATAAATATCATCCACTGAATGGTTTAGATCAATAATGGGCACTAGATTGTGATAAGCTCCAATAGAGAATAAAAATTGATCAATATTTAATACATTGTTACATTACGTCCATAACAGCCTTCTATCTTTTCCTCACAGCTATGATTCTAAGCTTTCTATCACTAGGTATAGAATCTTGTGTGGCAAGACGCGCTATCTTTTTGGAAGGTATACTTCCTACCTTCAGAGAGTAGTCGTAGCTCATTATACCAGAGAGGGCTTTGTGACAAACAATCTACATACAAATCTTGGTTCATATTGCTGTTAACAAAAACTAAAGGATTCATATCCACCATTCGAAAACAACAACAAATATTGCCACTAATCTTACAAAACTTGATAATCCTTAGGAGATGAGGTTGTCATTAACGGCGTCTTGTATACTGAACAAAGGTAGAGAATACATTTGTCATATTGACTAAACCAAACTATTTTAAATAGAACACTTTAACTCATCTTCTCTACTGCGTAATTTGCATGAATGATGCTCTCTGAGCATTTGCTATTTTATCAGTTTCCATTTATGGAAAATTTCTCTTTTTCTTTTTCTGGTAAAAAAGTCATAATCGGTCCTTCCAAAAGGGTGTATTAAAGATACTTTGTACCTTTCCCCTTTTTATCCCTTCTTATTTTAAAAAATATACAAGATAAAGGATAACTTTAATGATCTAAAGCCATGAAGAATGCGAAACAGTTTATGATAAGACTTGATGTAAACAAACAAATAAAAGGGAGTGAATGCATTCTTTTTTCTTTTTTCTCAAACCATTTATTTGATCTTTTGGTCTTTTGGCCTTTTGGTTATTTTTTTTAAAAAAAAACTTGCTCAGTACACAAGATGGTTTGGTTGTATATGTCCATGTTCTTCGCGAACGGCTCACTATGGAGGCTTATCGGACCCTTTCCTGATGAAGCCTGAAGCCCACTCTAATCCTGCTATTCACACAGAGTAGGGGACCCTCCAGACAGTCTCCAAAAAGTCAATAGATAGTGCATCTGTAGTGAATCCTATGGCCCTCTCTTCTAAGGAAGCTTTCATAGTGTGTACCAGTAGCTTAGTTATCTGTGATATGGCTAGTTGACAAATCACTGTTGAATCATGTTCAATAGTATGGCCTTGTTGCCCATATCTTTTGGTCTAGGCGTTATTGGCCGGTTTTGTTTTCGTCCCTGTATGTTTGGTTGTTCTGTTTTCGGTCTTGTGTTTTTGGTTGTTTTGTTTTGGTCATAAGTGTATTGGACTGGTTATCTGACTGGTACTAATGGGAGATCGCCTGCACTACGGTGTAGCTGGTCTGTCTGGAGAAGAGTTCCTTTTGAAGGTGGGCACCCTTCTTTGGAACGTCAACTAGCAACAACCAAGTTCTTTTAACTTTGTGGGCTATGAGGCGTGCACAGACTTTTTTTTTTCTTTCTTTTGAGGTACATTTTAGGTAATTTCTATATTGGCTTCATAGTAAACAATAAACTACCTTTTTTTTTTCTATTGTATTTTCTGTCTCTTTTTAATAATTTTGAAGCTGAAAGCATTTCAAGTATAATAATAAAGCTCTTTTCGTAACACTCACTGATACATGCAGTAACAAGATAACGGGATGGATATGATTATCTGATCTTGAAAGACTAGATTATAAACATAAATATATCGTTGGTACTTCTTTTACACTACACAGGCAGTTTATTTAAAATATGTATGAAATTATATAGAAATGATGACTTCAGATAACGAGAGGACGTCTATTACTTTATACCTAAAACGTAATGAAAAGTGCCTAAGTCCTGTTAAGAGGATCAGTAGCAGACGCTATTATTCCATGCTTAATTTGCCCAACCTCCAACTTGGTTTACTTGCACAAGTACAAAAAGCCAAGTACAACATGCATGGACGTACAAATATCTTTATTGTCTACTTGTTCAGCACCACCAATTTGTCCTATTGAACAAAGATGCCAAAAAAAAAATACATGTTTGGTCGGAAGCATAAAGGCTCAATGCGAAGCCGTAATTAAAGCAAAAGGAGGGCCCACAAAGTATTAATGTTCTTTTTCATGCTATCTTCTTCAAATAAACAAGTCAAAACGTTTTTTATAAATATAGAATCTTAAAGCATTGGAAAGGAAGTGCAATGGCTTTCCAAGTATTTGATGTATAATATGCAAAAGATTAATTTACTGCTTAGTACGAAAATCAATCATGTTTATTCTATTATTCCGTCTTTCTTTTCTTACTGCCTTTTCCCTCTTCCCCGTCCATGTTCTCTGGGAGATCAAGGAACTTGCGAAGGCCAAAGATTGTGTAAAGATCAGGCATAACCTTTACTCTTGTCACTGGAGTCACATTCACCTGTTTGACAAGCTCATCATTGGATTCAACAGCTTCAAACTTGCTATCCTTTAGGCGGAAAACAGAGATTAAATCGTTATTATCATTGTTATTAGGATCTAGAGAAACCCAGAGCTTTTGTTCGAGGTCAAAGGCGATGTCAAGGATGGGTAAACGTGTGACGAGAGTATCTTTATATGAGAATGCATCTTCTTTCCATTCCAAGACGATACATGCATTTGCTCTAATTAAACAAAAATGATGAGTTTCATATATTATGGCGTTTATCTTCCCTTTACTTTGCAAAACCAACCACGAGAAGTTTATCTTTGCTGTCAAAACTCAATCGACTAACAATGGCATCTTCAGAATTGGCATCAGCAGCCTAAGGATGATTAGTTTTTTTTATATGTGTATCTATTAACGCACATACAACAGGCTTATAAGGTCCGATTTGTTCCTTGAGATCTAAACACTGAATTTGCTTGCCAGAGACATACTCCCAGACTCTAATCGTTCCATCACCGCCAGCAGATACTAATAAATTTTCGTTCCATGGCAAGATATCAACACAAGTGACAACGCTAAAGTATATTGAGAAAAGGCTCGATTTGCTATATGATTTATATTACTCTGTATGTCCCAAGCAGAAGGTTTCTATATTGTATCCATTGGGATATCGACTCACTCTGATGTGTTCGTCACGATCTGATGTGATCACATATTTATCATCTGGTGTCAACACCATGTCGGTAACCATTGAAACATGACCTACAATAGGATTCAACTTTTCATTGTCTTCTTCTTTCATTGGATGACTACAAACTCATTAATATTGCATATATATATACACACGTACACAAACACGAATTACCAGTAAACATCACCAAATTTGTCTGCTACAACAACAGTAGTAGCCTTGCTATCGAATTGAAGAGCATTCACTCGTTTGTGTGCAGATCTACCTCATCTTTAGTCCCATCTATCTTTTAAGTAATAGCTTCTTTTTTTTTACCTTGACAGCTTTAATGACCAATCTTTTGTATCCCAAACACAGATCTTCTTGTTTTCACCTGAAGCAGCAAATAATGACCCATCTTTGTTAAAGTTTATACTGCGAAAATCGTCATGAACAGTTTCTTTCTCAAGTTTGTCGGTGGAGAGAGACTTTATTATTTCACCGTTGCTTTTTGGACAATAAGACGTCTTTTTCTATACTCTTGTTCTATAATTTATACCTCGTGTTCAATACTAAATAGTCTTCTCCATTAGTCAACACAAGCTCTGGCTTAACTGGACTGTGAGCTAATTTAGTAAAAGGAAAGCGATTTGACATGTCAAATTTTTTATTGTAAAGTTGAAAGAAAAGAAAAAAAAATTTTTGTAATAAAAAATTCGTGTTCTTTATGCAAATCTTTTTTGTGCCTTTTACAACAATTATCTTTCCTCCAATCATAGACTACCTTTTGTCTCTTGAATATCATCAGTTTGCACAAAGAATGGAATGGAGAAGAATAAAGGTAAAGCGATTATTCACCCCTAACGCATTGAATTGACAACAGCCTTGATATTTCTACACAAAAATATTTGATCTTGAAAATTATAAAATATTCTGAGGAAATAATAAGAAAAGAGCCCATTAAATGGAAAGAAAGCATTCTAATAGAGTCAAAGAGACATTATTAGAATGATTTCTTATGGTGTTACCTCTCGAGCATTTTAAGTGTAGTTTTATTTTTTCACCCCTCAATTTAAGATCAAGTCACGTGCTGTGCTCGGAATATCGAAACGGCCGGACACTGAGTTTCAACTGCAAGCAAGCAACGCAGGTAGCCAAATAGTTGGGCATATGTAATGGTAAAGAAGTGGAACCTTGACAAGCCCCCTCTTTCATTGTCGTATTGTAAGTTGATTATAACACCAAGGTTGACAAGAGAATTAAATGGATGGATCAATGGATGAATGTGTTCAGTATCATCGGATGCGAAACGAAAGATGCACTCTTATCAATATAATCGACATTGTATCCCTTCTATAATAATCTCTTGTCAAACTTTGTATTGTTCTCATGTTAATTCAATCATTTCTTAGAGTATAATATAATGCTTGTCAGTAAGCAGAACAGAAAGGTCATTTACGAAGCTCTTTTCAAGGGTAAATAATACATGACATTAACAGCTTTATGTATAAAACATTATTAAACACCCACAAACAAACAATAGATGGTGCCCTCGTTGCCCCCAAAGACTACAATGCTCCCAAGCACACCGAACTCGATGTTCCCAACCTTGAAGTCATCAAGGTTATGCAATCCTTGACCTCCAAGGGCCTCGTCAAGACTCAATTCTCTTGGCAATGGTACTACTATACCCTTACTGATGAGGGTATTGACTACCTCCGTGAATGTAAGTTGATGTCTGATAGTATGCAACAAACACTAATCGAACCATAGACCTTCACTTGCCCCAAGAAATTGTTCCTGCCACTTTAAAGAAGACCGCTCGTCCTGCTACTGCTCCTCGTCGTACATGTAAGTTATAACAAAGAGATGTGTGGAATAAGAGTTGCTCATTATTTATCAGTCGGTGGTGACCGTGAAGGCCGTGCTCCCCGTGGTGACCGTGACAACTACAGACGTAAGGAAGGTGCTTCCGGTGACTTTAAGCCTGAATTCCGTGGTGGCCTCGGTAAGTAAAGAAAGCTATATTAAAAGGAGATATAGACTGATATATTCATGCATCAATAGGCCGTGCCAACCGCGAATAAGCTTTTTTTTTCTTTTGCTAATTGTTAATAAAAGAAAAAAAAACATCCTTTCTTATTATATTTTCTATGTAAATGAGAAGAATTTGGATAAAAGAGGAAGTTTTTTAAATTGAAAAGAGAGTTCTTTTTATTTCGAGAAAATCAAGGTAAAGCGTTGAAAGCAAAGTAGTTGCAATGTCAATGAGGCAACTACACTTTTTCTAACTTGAACAGCAGTTTGACTTTTTGAAAGCATTCATTCTTGACCGAAAAGAATTAAAACCGCAAGTGCTAATGTAAATCGGACAAGTGTTAAAACCCCCCTTCTTTATCTTTCTGCAGTAGACTGATACTTGATCTACTTTAAGCCTGTTAACTATGTTAATATCATATAGCGCAACATGTCCGATCATCATTGACCAGGATGAATTATAATAAACCTGTTACTATATAAAAGACGCTCTTTGTAATAACGAGCATTCTTTCATTCTCTTGTTCTCGCAAAAAAGATTATGTAGAGACACGTCGACAAATATCTTTTTATTATTACGTTTAACAAGGGGTAGTAATTAAAGCCCATATATATGAAGCCTGACGACATAAAAAGCTCACCGTTGGAACTTCATGTAGAACAGAGTGTTAAGCTGCTAACATCAAGTACTCGAAAAAAAAAAAAGTCAAGATAAAGATATTAAAGTAGACCTCATTCTCTTTAACAATCAACTTAGTGCTGCCTTTTCATGTGGATATATGCCTTCTGATGCTATCGAGGCAAACGTACAAGTAGATGTGAAGAAGATGAAGGAGCTCTACGAAAAACGCCTCTTATACATCTAATCACTTCTCTCCGCCCATTAAATATAAAATACATTGAAGTAATTAGCCATCAATTCCATAGCCACACAGTTATTGTACGCAGTTCAAAAATGACGGATGAAAGAATTATCTCCCGACACCATCCCATATATCACCAAGCTGTGCGTGTTTTGATCACTGTCAAGCCCTTACAAGTAAGTTTAGTTGTTGGTTTCATTAGTATTTTATACTTTTTACTTATGTCTACTATTGTTGATAGAGAGCTGTTGTTCATAAATTTAAGAAATTAGTAGACTTCCTTTCATCATCATTCGGAAACCCCCCCATCAGCGACACTAACTGCATGCAGACTGAGCAACCAAGGAAGACTGTCAAGTTAGTTGATGATAAGGTTAATGGAATAGCTTTTAATGAGAATGCTTAAAATAATTTGGCGTATATCTCTCATCATCAAATTTGTACTATTGTATTCATGCATTTTAAGTAGTCACATTTATGCGCAGTAACTATTTTTGAACGGTTTCTTTTTCTTTTCAAATGTCAGAATTACCTACTCTTACAGAAGAACAATTGCAACGCATAGCAGCTAATAAAGCTAGAGCACTTGAGAAACTAAAAGCAAAAAGAGAATTGAAAGAACATGAAGAAAAAAAAGACGAAAAACCATTGAAAAGAGCAAGATGGATAAAGTCCTTTTATGAATATGACCTAAGTACTTTGAAAGACTCCAAGGCAGGGTTTATTGTAGAAGAAGATACGCAAAAGGAAGAGAAGGAAGAGAATCGCTATGTAGCTCAGCCATATTATCGTAAATTTTATCATAATTGTACTATCGACACAATAAATTAACACATTTACTTTCTACCGTTCTCTAGCACCCTCTGCAGATCCATCAGAGAATCCAAAGTGTAAAGAGTGCGGTTCAATAGACCTAGACCCTGTCTTTTTCAATGTATTTCATATGAATCTGTGCCAGATCTGTAAAGAAAAGTATCCAGAAAAATACAGCTTGATTACTAAAACGGAGGCTAAAGAGGTATTCATGTAAATTAAAGGCAAGGAGAGCTTTACTCAACAATTACTTAGGATTACTTACTTACGGATCGTAAGGAGCACGATCCACATGGTCACTTTGTACTTATTTTCTAAATAGCTGAATTGAAGGATACGGAATTGCTTCCACATTGGTCAAAGCCAAACCCTCATAAATCAACATGGAATGATATGATGCTATATGTTCGAGAAATGGTAAATCGGTTATTATTGTACATGCCCAAAAGTATTTAGTGTATTAGGTAGAAGAGTATGCTTTCAAGAAATGGGGTGGACCAGAAGGATTGGATGCTGAATATGAAAGAAGAGAGGCACAAAAAAAGGCCAAGAAAGAGAAGAAATTTAAGGAGAAGCTGGCAGATTTAAGGAGGAGAACATTGACTTCGACTAAGGAAAGAAAACGACAGGAAGGACCGCATAAACACGAATTTGGATCAACAATACGCGATTCTGAAGGAAAGACGGTACAGAAATGTTTGACTTGCGGTTTAGTTGTAGAGACAGAAGAATTGTGATTTAGGTAAATTGATGAATAAAATGTCCACAATAAGGTAACTGGATTATGCAGTCATTGACAACATTTTATTGTTTACAATTAGCTTCTTTTATTGGGAGAATATCGAGATTACAAGTTTTGATTGGAAAATAGATATGTACATGTTATTATTATTACTATTACTATTATTACTACTATCATTATTATGGTACATGTGGAGAGAGAGAGAGAGAGAATTCGTAGTGATTAACTGATACAGCTACATTGTCCATCCATACAGAATCCTATTAAAGTTGAAGACATATCTTGACAAAGAGCGTCGCACGATTCATGATCATCATCATCACATTTTCCTATTTCTGATTTTTCTGTGCAGTAACATTTATTGAATATACATGCACCCCTTCCCTGTACCATTTCTTGACAAGCAAACGCACAGTCAGATGAGTCACCTTGTATCTGACAAAGGTTATAGTCACTAAGATCCAATGCTTTTGCGTTTACAGTTGTGGTAAATAAACAGACTAGAGATGCAATTATAATAGATGTCTTCATTATTAAAAAAGAAAAAAAAAAAGAAAGAGAAAGAGAAAGGGGAAAGAAAAGGGAAAAGCGTTGGTTTTTATAAGGAGACAGCACGCGGTATTAAATGACAGATTTACATAAATATCTTGGCCTGTTCTTTGTCTTACAAATCTCAAAGTTCTTTTGATTAAATAGAGAAATATAAATCAAGCATCCGTTTCTAAGCTAAATCTGGTTAAAATTCGTTGATTTGAAGCATGCATTCTTACTATATTTGTACTTTTTAATCCCTGGTAAGTGCAAATCTTTGTTCAACCAATAAATCAAATATTATTATTTCTTTTCCTCACTTTCTACACTGATGGAAAAAGGATAATCTCAGACAACAAAGAATAAAAGAAGCAAAAGAATGAGATATAAAAGAAATGATTAGTAAATCAGTTATGTGTTATTTATAAGTGTTGACCACATTTATCTTTTATCAAGTTTATTTTATATATTAAATGTTGTCAAGTTGGATGAAAAGATTGATAACTAACAAAAGTGTAATTATTATTGTTTTTTTTTTTTTATTATTATTCCCAAGTAACCTTGAGAA
Organism: Rhizopus sp. PT2906; assembly: GCA_025529335.1. Taxonomy (NCBI): domain Eukaryota; kingdom Fungi; phylum Mucoromycota; class Mucoromycetes; order Mucorales; family Rhizopodaceae; genus Rhizopus; species Rhizopus sp. PT2906. Next base: position 133,833 of record JAMYHX010000041.1, read on the forward strand.
TTTCTCCCTTAATAGGACGTGCGCTCTCGTACACTTTTTCATATTTCAGTTTGTCACCATCTTCGTCCATGGATTGACTCAACAAAGTACAAAAAGGTAGAATACCTCCACCAACACCAAAGTAAACAATCTTGGCACCAACATAACTTTGAACAGTTAGTCTAATAAGTATAATTGTTCACATAACTTACCAAACACCATCTGGTTTTCTAAGTGATTTTTGAATTACTCTAATTAAGTCAGGTAACGAATGTTCTGCATATACAGTTTCTGTTGTCACGATTAGATCATATTTGCCTTGATCAACGCCTAATTGTTCCTATTGATAAAGTATTAAAACACTAATCACACGGAATGAAATGCAACATACAGGCAATGTGCTCCAATCACCAAAGAATGCTCTTGTACGAGCACTCACTTGTTGTAACATGGCTGGTACTTGATCAGCTATAATTTCTGCTTCGGCATCACACGTCACTGGATCTTCTTCAATACGCTTTTCTTCGTCGTCGTCGTCGTCTTCATCTTCATCTTCAGACTCACTGCTTGACTCTTTCCCTTGTTCTTCATTATTTACAGCTGGGTTCTCTTGAACATTCAAGACACAGTTTAAAAGAATATTTGGTACACTGACATAACGTATCACTTGTTCATTATAATCTTGTATATCCACTCTATTTGTCTTATTTATCGTCAAAAGATAAATAGCTGGAATAGACGATCCACAGCCAATTTCTAATACTTTCTTGTTGCTTATTTGCTCTTCAGGGAGACTAGACAAATACTCTACCATATCGATAGAACATTCCCAGGTCTTGAAACCTCCTTCATAGACACCCTTGATCAAGTCAGAATTACCGCTCAAGCTCAACATGGACAATACTTCTCTTTCAGTTTCATTTTCTAAAAGTGTATCTTGTTGAGCAATTTGAAATCGAACATCAGCCAAGGTTCGTTTATAGATAGGTTTTTCTACATTTTGTATTTGCAGCAGGTCAGCTTGAATTACTGGTGGTAAAGGAGAAGACTACACAAATAAGTATACGAAAGAGAGAGAGAAACAATAAACAAACTCACAAGGATATCATATTCTCTGCTGGGAAGCTTTTGTGGCTGCCCTGAGTTATCCTCAAGGTGTAGATCGTGTAAAGATGTTTGTAATTGCTGACTTTCTTCATTTTCTAAATCAAGATCATCACTCTAAGAATATTCAATACAAGGTTTTCAATCACCAATGTATCAATTACCGTGAAATTAAACTTGAATGCCATTTTGACAAAAAGTAGTAAAGTATATTAGAAAAAAAAAATTGAGGCTTTTATTTAAAGGACGGAGAAAGAAGTCTTGCAGAAGAAGAAAAAGGAGCATAAAAAAGCAATAACAAATAACGAAGCATATTAATCTTTAATATTTTATTAATGAATGAATACATGAATGAAGTAAAGGTGTTAACTTTTGATATAAATCCTTGTCGAAAGTCTGAGCCCACAACTTCTTTAAATATTCAGAAGGCTATTTTTTCAAAAGCAGATATCTCCATTTGAACCTTGTATTGTTGGCCAAAGATGAGAATAATATGGATGCGAATCAGTAAATGCGCAACAAATTGTTAACCTTTTCCAATTGATCCTCCTGAGGCCAATTTTATTTTATTTTATCTATTTTACATATTTTTCCATGACGCTTGCTAACTCTTTATCAAGCTCCAGTAGCTGCTTTCTTACAGGTGATGGACACATCACATTGTAACTACGCACTCTGCTGTTCAATGAGCTGACTTGTTTTTCAAAAAAAGATTTTTCAGCTTGATTGAAACGTTGCACTAATGTCGTCTTTAACACAGGCCTTCCTTCCTCCTTTAACTCATCTATACATCTTTTACATACTAAACTAAGCTGTAGTTTGAAAGAATTAAGCTCTGTATCAACTTCTTGCTGCATTATCACCCAAGGAGGAGCTGCTCCATTTCTTTGGACGATACGATTCAAAAGATACTCTGTCTGATCAAGATATGGATTATTCTTAAAGTAATCTTCTTGTAAGGGTTTCCCACTTCCCGGTAGATTATCAAATTCCCCTTTTGCCTTTGCTTCTCTAATTTTCTCTTCACACAATAGTCCAATGTCATTGATGCTTATAAACTCTTTTCTCGAAACATTCGAATCTCCTTCTTCATTCGTCGTAGGATATTTCTTTCCTAACGAATAATCTAGTGCAGCGTCCTTGGCATTCATTAAGCGGTTTTGCTTCATTGCCTTGTTTTTCCTTTCTCGTTCAACCTGTTTCTTTCCCGGGCTTTTGTCTTGTGCAAATTGCTGCATTATATGAGGAGGATAAGGTTGAGGCTGTGGTAGGTTGCGGCGTGCTGCCCCTTCTACTCGTAAAGGTGCTCGGTATTTATCAACAATCATTCTCAATACTGCATCTTTAACAGACTCTTCACCATCCCATGGTTTATCATCTGACAGCTGCTCCTTTTTTCTGTTTACTTCTTCTTCGTCATCATAGGGTGCAAAGATATGTTTAGAACTATAACATCGTTTTACTGTTCCTAAGGATGGTTTGCTCCATATAGCAGCTATTGTATATTTATGACTGCGCAGCATCAATTTATATAACAAAAAAAAAAAAGAAACAATGCAAAGTGTCGTATTTCTTTTGTATTTGATATCGGTAAAATAATTTTCTCCACTTGCATAAATGGTAATTCATGTCCACGAGTCATATTACGAGATTCTATTAAAGTAAAGAGAGAAGAACTATTCCTTTGATCAAAATAAGATTTTATTAATGAGCCTTTAAGTAACTCATTTTCTTACAAATAAACACTTTCAAATGACAGTTACCTTACATTACCCATCACAATTACAGTTGCTTCAAAAGGCAAGGCAACTGTTTTGAAGCTCAATGTTGCATGTTCAATACGGGCTATAGATTGGATGTGCAATTATACAGGTTGAGCTATGTGTTGTGAAGCACCTCAAAGCTTTGTTGTTCATTATATCTATAATAGTATTAGGAAAAATGATGTGCGTCATATAGGTCTGACAGCGAAATATGAGCAATTGTGGATCATTTAACAGAGTCATTACGACTCAAAAAAGAACAATGAATCTCAAACTTTGACAGCGTGGAGTCAATAATTTTCAGTCTGAAAGTCTTGACCTGTTGTTATAGTCTATACAAGGATCTCGTCATATGAAATATAGAGGTTTGCATCTTAAAAGCGATGACATCAATTTCCCAGCGACTTTTACTTTTTGAGATAACTGTAACTATTCAAGAATTTCAGTAGACATCAAGGCCAGCATTATTTTTTATTTGGAAAGGACGTAGCCTTGTCTATAAACTCAATGATGTAGTGATTGAAGTGGTAAGTATTTCGGAAAATGTCAGCGAACATAGACCAGAAAAGTCAATGGCAAGAGCAGAATAGTCACTTGTCAAATTGTAACATTGCTGCCACCTGCAGTAAATGCGATGTTAACATGATACATGTTAGTTGATCGTTATTGTGCCTTATTAATTACAACGATTTGTGACAGGATGTATCTGGCTTTAAATTTAAAGGGGAAGGGGGAGGGATTGACGCTGATTACCCTTTTCTCTATTTGTTACAGTTGACATCTTATCATGGCACCCTCTGATACTCCTTCAGAGTTGGTTGCCAAGGGAGGTGATAGCCATAGGAGATGGTACCCATATATACTCAACTCGAACAATATTCCTGCTTTTCTACAAACACCATACATGCACACTTTATCATCTGGAAATTTGCAGCAAAAAAGGAAAAAGGCAAGAGAAGCAACGTCGATCGGTGGATCAACTGCTTTTGCGAGAACTCTCATCATGCAGAGTCTTTATTTATTCTATAGGACGCCAATCAAGGTTAGAGTGAAAAGGGTACTCATATAACAACACTTATACAGGTTCATTAGCTGTTTCGACCTTTACGAGTAGATTATCTTGTTATGGCAAGAGCCTTAATGCCCGTAGATGCTGCCAATGCCAAACGGTTTTCCTTTAGATATACATCCATTGGTATGATTTCGCATGCTGTAAAAACAAAGGGGGTACGATAGCCTTTTATTCTTGTATACTCTTTACTAAACCACTTCCAGTGGAATTTTATTCCTCGGCATATACTTCCTCCACTAATCGCAAATACGCTGATCGGCACTGTCCTTTACACCACGTATATTGCAGCATTACCTATGTTTCACCCACCGAGTGCCTATCAGCTTCACAGGCCGTACCCTCCTCCACCATATTCTTCTGTATTTGCTGCAGGTTGTACAGTGCTTATCTCTAATACCGAACGAGTTTACTCATTTCTTTTTAGGATGTCTTGCGGGTGCTGCACAATCTATCATTGCCACTCCACTTGATTCGCTCAAAGTGAGGTTCGAAGTGAATGATCTATTAGAAGGGAAGCATCACTCTATGTATCAGTTTGCCAAGTCAACATTTAAAGAACTAGGGATAGCCAGTGCCTACCGTGGATTTACATTGACCTTAGTGCGAGTAAGGTGCACATGATTCAAAGTATTCATGTGATTTATTTGTTCCATAGGATTCTCTTTCCTGTGGGTTATTTTTTGCAACGTTTGAATGGGTTAAGCAACAAGGCTACTATTATTTTTTGGATGAAATATATGGTGTACATGTTGATTCTCCAAGTACAATTATGGAATTAGAGACAGGATGGAGTTCTATAGAAAATGATGACAGACCTACATCATCTGATAGCTGTGAAAAAAGAGAGAAACCACCGTTGATGTTGGAGCCATTATTTGTCATTTTTGCTGGTGCAACAGCAGCTATGGTTCGTGTTTGTCTTTTTGATATGAAGACGAGTGAGCTGATTAGCTGTTTTAATAGGCATATCAACTGATTGATCACCCATTATCAAAGGTGCATAGTATCTTTTATATTGAAGAAGGACAATCTGAATTTACAAACAAACATCGGCGCGAATCTGTTAGAAGCTTATATAGACGAACATTAGACCAATGTCTTACACAGGTCAAATTGAATGGAGGAAGCTGGAGAAAGTTTTTATACCAGGAATTTGGAAGCACTGTTGTGAGAGTAGTCCCGGCTACGAGTGTTGGTTTCCTAGTGTTTGAACTGGTTAAACGGGAAATTGACTTTAGAAGTATCGATTTTGACAATCTATAACGGTTATAGTACGATTCTATGGATTTTTTTATGTATTTATATATTTATATCAATTTGTATATTTCTTTTTTTTTCTTTTAATATCCATAATGCTTGTACTATAATAATAGCAACATTCCCATCTAATATCATAGAAAGCAAATACAACCTCTTAATAAATCATAGCTGATACAATCGCTATAGAACCTTATTATATTGTTCTATCGAATACAATTTTACAATAAACAATAGTCTTGTATAAACGTAACCCTTGTGTTCAAATAAATAAAGCATTCATACTATTTTCGATTATAACTCGTTTCAGCGCACAAGATACATAAGTTATGATGGACAGTACGGTCTGCTTGATTATAGTTGAATAAAATAAAAACAGTGCAAAGCAAGGCTAGCCGCTTGCTACCGCAGGCTATATGGTTTCACCTTTTGTGATGAGTAATATGTCATAAACAGCAATTAAAAGAACAACTTTTAGACAATAGATGCACGTCGTATTGTGAGATGCTTTTAAAAAAGATGAGAGTGTATAGATGTGTTTGAGCAAATAGAATGAGATTTCTTTGGTATAAAACATAAAGTGCGATTTTACTAATATCAACCATAGTCCATGACATTCCAAAAGCATTGTATGGCGTCAGACAAGGACTATATATTAGGTATTCAAAATGTATTTTCAAGATATCAAACATAAAACATTCAACAATGAGACAAACGTAATATATATTTGACTCTTGATATTTTAATTGATTTATCACACAATAATATTTCATCACAAACTTTCTTCTCTAGCAAAGCAAAGGTTTTTTTATTCACATCACTCGGGTAAATTATTAATAATGATAAATAATGAGTAGAATGACCTACTACTACTACTACTATTACTATTATTATTATTATTATTATTATTATTATTATTATTATTAGTATCGTTATTAAGCAAATGGGCCAAAATACCTGCCAACGTTTATTCGGATCACGAAAGCTATTTTCTTGTGAAACAAATAAATGAATATAACATAGCTCCTTTTCTTTATAGCTATAAAAGTCAAATTTACAAAATATCAACCCTTGCATTATTAATATGAAAACATAGTCGACTTTTTTTCATGGTGATACGTAAAAAACCCTTTAATAGCGTGGCTTATTTAAAAGACAGATATCAATAAATATAAGAAAAACTAACCAAATTACTCTTGTTGACTAATGTTAGGCTCCATAAAGAAATGTAAAGAAAGGATCGCAATGGTTCATATAAGCTTTTGCGTTTATTCACTCTCCACATTAAACTGCGAGTTTGGAGAACTGGTAATAGTTTTTGGAATCATGTTTTAATAGTTCAGGTTACTTGCTAGATTGAACCCGTAGAGTATACGTTTTATGTAAAAGATGAGGAAAAGGATGTTTGATGGATTAACAACGGCAGACATATGAAATACATTCACATACATTTTGACTCAAAACTGTCTTCTCAAGTTTCTTTTTTCTCCTGGTATTCGACCGCTACCATCTGTGTAACAAATAGGGTTTAGAAAAGATGATTGGACAAAAATGAGAGTATTTCGCTACGAGATCAACATTCTATAAAAGCAAGTGCAAATCCATAAACACTTTTTCATTCCTTTTCTTTTCAATCATGAAGCACTTTTGTACTATCGCTCTCTTAGCCCTTGTCTCTAATCTTGTGGACGCCCATGTCTCTTTGTCCCCCAAGTTTGCCGAGGTAAGCTATATCTGTATTCACGCGTAAGGGCGGTGCCTTTGCTAACTTTCATAGCCTGGTCAAAACTTAACCACTGCTTTCCACGTTCCTCATGGCTGCAATGGCTCTGCTACCATTAGCGTAACTGCTACTGTACCTGAAAATATCACTACTATCTCTCCTCAAGCGGTATCGAACTGGGTAAGCCAGTCTTTCTATCTTGTATCTTGTCACTCATGTCTATTTAGACACTTTCTCTGCAATACAGAGATGCTTCTAATTCTTCTCTCAGTAATATCACTTGGTATGGTGGTTATCTTAAAGCAACAGATACACTTGATTTCCCTTTGATCATTTCTGTTCCCAAGGTTGATTTGTCTTCTCAGCCTAATGCTACTTATTACTTTCCTACCGTTCAAACTTGGTAAGAAATGCTTTTTGTACTGTGTTTTCTTCTTTTCACACTCTGATTTTATAGTGAAGTTGGCTCCACTAATTGGACAAGCATCCCTCAACCTGGTGTTGACTCTCATAGCCTTAATAACCCTGCCCCTGCTCTAGTTGTCGTCAAAAATGCCACTCAAGCAGCTGCTGATGCAATCAGTGTCAGCCATGATCATGGTAGCAACAGTACTTCTTCTTCTTCAGGGCATGAAAATCATACTAGTGCCTCCAACAGTCTCTATCTTGGTCTCCTGCCAGTAATTGCTACCACTATTAGTGCTTTATCTGTTGTCTTTTGATATCTATAATGACTGTTTAATAATAAAAGTAATTCTTGTTCTTTTTTTTTTTTATTATTATTTATTTATTTATTTATTTACTGTATAATGGAAAGCCCTCATGATCAACAACAAAGTGCACTCTTAAGTAGAATCATAATCAACGTTGTACGTTAGCCATGCGTGGTATTTAGCCAATGTAGCTCATTGAATCTTTTAGAGCAAATTGAATGAAAATATAGGACAACTTAATAAGAAGATTGAAGTAAACGTTTCTTTTGTAAACCAATGCCAAACTAATCTTTCTTCTTTGCTTTAGATTATAAATAGTAATACAGCAGATGTTGCTCTTGTAGCCAATATGTGGTCAGGTTACAATGAATCTGTACAGATTTACTTGGACAGTGTAAAGGAACAGCAACAACGACTTGAAAAATAAATAGAAAATAACATGCAAAGTCACATGTATTCTTTTTTTCTTTACATTTTTTTTTAAATAATGGCTGTTAATGAGGACACCAACATGGTGATTGATGATACAGCAGAAAAGCAATTATCACCAGAAGAAGCACTCATTCGTGAAAAACAAGAATGGGTAAAGCGTTTTAGGTTAAAATTTTGTGTTAGAGACGAATTTGAGATTACAAAGAATATGATCTATCCAGATGGCACGCTCAATCAAGAGTAAGGGATCGAATTAGATTCCTTTATTTATGCTCATATTTTGTATCTAGCTACTTTAGGCCGCCCAAAGGCCCAAGGGAAGAGGCACGAAAATGGACAGAGGTCGAGAAGACTTTGCTAATTGAAGGCATTGAAAAATATGGTATTGGTCACTTTGGTGAGATATCAAAGGAGCTATTGCCGAAATGGGTATTTTTTTTTATAGTGCTGGTCGTGTGCGTCTATTAATATCTTTGCATAGTCTACAAATGATCTAAGAGTAAAGTGTATTCGATTGATCGGTAGACAAAACTTGCAATTGTATCGTGATTGGAAAGGAAATGCAGAAGATATAGCTAGGGAATATGAGGCAAATAAAGCTATTGGACTCAAGTACGGTACATGGAAACAGGGTGTGTTAATATATGATGACGATGGCAAGGTTGAAAAGGAATTGATTGAATATCATAAAAACAAACAAAAATAGCAATGTAAAATAAAAATATGTATATACTACTTTCATAGCCGTTGCCATAGTAACGAAATTAACAGTTGCATAAGAAAATTTTAATGTAAAGTGTGCATTCAAGCTTAAAAGCTTTCCAGTGTCATTTGCTTTGCTACATCCGTATTTTCAACCATAGTTAAAAATTCATCAAAGCTAATCCTTCCGTCACCATCTTTATCTGCTTCCATTATGGTTTTATCCACAATTTGCTGAAGTTGATTGTCTTTCAAGTTGTTTCCAACCATCATTTTCAGAACAAGAAAGAGTTCTCCATTTGAAATGTATCCGTCTCGGTCCATGTCATAAACCTTGAATGCAACTATACAGTATTTAGTTTGTCTCCTTGCATCATGTCTATATTTGTTTACATTGTAATTTTTCTCTTTTGTTGCCACGGGCACTAAAAGCACTTAGGCCTTTGATAAATTCATTAAAATCGACATCACCTCCTCCATCTTCGTCAAAGATGGCAATCATGCGAGAAGCCAAAGGATTATTTGCAATTTGTGGAATCGACAAGAATTCGTCTTTGTCTATAGAACCAGACTTGTCTTTGTCCAGCTTCATAAAGCGTTTATATAGACGTTGAATCTCTTCTGCAGAAACTAGACGAAGACGATATTCGTAAGGTTATTTATCATGTTTACCCTTGGTTATATTTACAGTTTGAAGAGTTGACCATGTCTTCTAGCTGTGAACCTGTCTGTCCCATGTTGTAATAATGTCGCAAAAGAAGACCAACATTTAAAGAATAAATTTCTCAGCTTTATTACGGGCTTTCAAATTGATGAATGTTAAAAATAAGTTTAGTGATGGAAAAGACGTAAGTTATGATGAACAAAGACCATGTTATTGGCATCAGCAGCAGCAATAACAGCTTCATCTTGGACAGATCCAGAAGGAGCAGCAATGTATTTGACACCAGAGCGGTGTGCACGGTAGATATTGTCAGAGAAGGGGAAGAAAGCATCAGAGGAAACGACTGTGTTTTCGAGCTTACTCATCCATTCTTTACGTTCTTCAGCAGTCAATGGTTCAGGAACTGTGTTAAAGTTGGCCTCCCAAGCCTGTCGTTCGACACCCTAAGTGAAAATAAAGTCAGTGCTTGTAGTAAACAATGATAGTAATAATGTACTCACCTCGCCAATTTGGTTTGTTACGTAGAGGTCAATAGCGTTTGATTTGTCTGCACGCTTGGTACCCTTTTTGAAGTCAAACGCCAATACCTTAGGGTGATGTCTTAACCACCAATTATCAGCCTTGTCACCTGCAAGACGAGTGCAGTGGATACGTGATTGTTGACCAGCGCCTAATCCGATAACCATACCGTTCTTGGCGTAACAGACAGAGTTCGATTGAGTGTATTTGAGAGCAATTGTAGCAACGATTAAGTCATTGACAGCTTCAGGGGGGAGCTAAAACGTACACACGCACATTGGTTAATTTTTCCATTATAAATATACAGCAACTTACCTCTTTATTCTTAGAGACGATGTTCTTGAAAAGAGAAGCATCGATCTTGTAGTTATTTCTCTTTTGTTCCAAGTATAAACCGTAAACTTGTCTAACTTCCTGTTCCTCAGGCTCATAAGCAGGATCCATCTTGAGTACGCAATACTTTCCGCCCTTTTTACCTTTCAGAATGGCAAGAGCTTCTTCGTCATAGTCAGGAGCGATCACACCATCGGAAACTTCACGATTAATGATCTTGGCAGTGACAACGTCAACCTTGTCAGATAAAGCAATGAAATCACCAAAAGAAGACATACGATCAGCACCACGAGCACGAGCATAGGCATTTGCAAGAGGGCTCAAGGGCATCTTCAAATCATCAACTTGATAAACCTTCTGGTCGACTTCGTTCAAAGGAAGACCAATAGCGGCACCAGCAGGAGAAACGTGCTTGAATGAAGCAGCTGCAGCAACGCCAGTAGCTTCCTTCAATTCCTTAACCAAGGCCCAAGAGTTCAATGCGTCCAAGAAGTTGATGTAGCCGGGTGATCCGCTCAAGACAGTGACGGGTAAATTACCATTCTTAGTATAGATCTGAGCAGGTGCTTGATGAGGATTAGCACCATAACGAAGGGGCATCATGGAAGTATCTTTGGCATATTGACGACGGAAATAGTTAGAAATAGCATCATCATAGTCAGCGGTGTGATGGAAAGCCTAGTAGAAGTAAGTTTCTGGACACTATTATAGAAAGTCAATAAAAAACCTTCAAAGCGAGACTGTTGCGAGTCTCTTGAGTCACTTGTCCTTGCTTTAATTCTTCAATGACTTTTGCATAATCTTTAGGGTCAGATACAATTGACACGCGAGCGTGGTTCTTGGCAGCAGCACGGAGTAAAGTAACACCACCTAAGGGAGGATCATGTTTATCTTCAATAGATTCACACTTTGCTTTTTGACTTACCAATATCAATTTCCTCGACAGCTTGTGGGATAGTTACATCAGGCTTGGCTACAGTTTCCTTGAAAGGATAAAGGTTACAAACAACGATATCGATCTTCTCGATATGCTGTTCGGCAAGATCTTTTTCATCGCTTTCAATGTTGCGGGCCAAGATACCTAACGGAAGAATTGTTATATCTATTATCTATGCAAGCACTTCAAGCTTTTCTTTTCTTTTTTACCTCCATGAACAGCAGGGTGTAAAGTTTTGACGCGACCACCCAACATTTCGGGAGCTTTGGTAATCTCGGACACATCGCTGGTAAGAATGAGAAAAATGCTCCTTCTCTTTTTTTTGGTTTTTCACGTCTTACCCGATAGGGATACCAGCCTCACGCACCAGTTTGGCTGTTCCACCGGAACCCAATAAACGAACGTTTAAAGCATGAAGCTCTCTAGCAAAATCAACTAAGCCAGTCTTATCGTAGACAGAGAGAATAGCTAATATAAAGCGTTTAATGTACTTATCAGACTTTTATGATGGATCTATACCTATTTTTTGAGTCATCTTGTGTTGGTCTCAGGTGAAAAAGGCTTGTTATTTGACAGACATGAATTTATTGATTGTTAGATATGTGACTGTATAGATGTTGCTCATCACAAAAATCAGATGAAAAACAATTTAAATCCAGCTTGAAGACATTTTTATTTTTAGTTAATCAGATGGGCAGAACTTTTTTTACCAAAAGTAAGGAATCAACATTCTTTATATTTCTTGTCGCTTTAGTTTTTGTAAGGCTTATTGTTCCTTTTTTGACTGTTTAAATACATTAAAGTACAGTGGAATTTATCTCTTAAGGATTATTCATGAAAAGTCAAATATGGGAATATCTTTATACCTTGGCCATCTTGCAGTTAGCATTTTTACTTTACGCCTGATAAAGTTCATTTATACAAAGATCATAAATAATTAAGTTGACTTCGATGATAATCTCTTTCCATTGTTGACAAAAGCTGATGTAGACCATGCAAAAAAGAAATAGAAACAGAAAAAAAGCCGTATATTTGGATTCGTTCAGAAATGTAAATACATAGAACAATCGGTATACTTTAAAGTGCCTCGATATCCTCTGCATGAGTGTTTAGAATGGTGTATCTATTATCTATCTTTTTTTATCATTAAAGAGTCCAAAACCACAAACAATTACTTTTAAAGACGCTAGATACATCAGAGAGAATGAATTATGAAGCGTCCGTTGTAATTTAATCCTTTCTGGCACTGCATCTGATCTTCCTCTCTTTCTCTTTCTCTCTCCAAAAATAAAGTCTTTTCAATTACATTAAACAAGCAAGTTTATTTCAAAAGGTGGTAAAGCAAGACCATGAGCGAGATACGGGTTAAACAAGTCTTTGCATAGTCCTCTAATGAAAATGCTCTTTATTCCGTAAACAAGCCTGCATTACACCATATTCATACCTTTCAAAAATTGGCACTTCCCAAAACACGATTATGTCAGTGGCTATAGCGAAGAACACTTCTTTTGTTGTATATTATATATATCACATACACTAAACTCCATCAAAGGTTTCTACAGTGTAATTACTCATCATTAGACGATGCCGTTTACAAAGGAGTGGAAAATAAATCCATCCCGTTAATATTAGCCGGATACTTACCGTGCTAGTCTGCTGAACTCAAGTAACCAAAAGTTTTTATGCAATTTCTTTGACTTAGGTGACTTTTTTGACTTGCGGAGGAGTTTCCTCTAAAGATCTCTCTACAGTTTCACCCTATCTTTTGCAGTTTTACAAATAGCATTTTCTAGATTTCTATGTCAATTTAAGGCCGTAAAATGCACCTCAGCATTGACAATTAAATATATATATATATATATAGTAGGACCTCGATTCTGTTATACTCTATCCTGGAATACCATTTTATGAAAAAAATTGGAACGCGACTGCTTATTTAAGTGTACTTTGTTGGAATATGAATTCTGTACTGGAATAACCTCGTTTCTGGAATGGAACACCTATCCACTGAGGGTCATGACAGAATCGAAGTCCTACTGTAGCCAAAGAAACAAGTTTTATAAAATAAGTAAAAGCAAGACATTCGTTACAATTTATTGTATATAACCCTGATGAAATTGAAGATTGCTTATAAATTTCCTCTTCTTTAAGTATTTTTTGATTCGTGTCGAAAAAGAGATATTTGTACAATCCGTATCCATAAAGCACGATTCGTGAAAAAAGTTACTTTGACAAAGCTTGCAGCATGTTTAACTTATTGCTATGACTTTGATTTTAAAGTGCTAGTTTACGTCCAATTCTTTTTATTTTTATAAATAGAAACAAAGAAAAAATTGGCCATAATAATAAGCTTTTTTTTAATTATAAGAAACTTTGATCTGAAAATACAGCTTTATGCAGAAAAAATGAACGTTATTCAAATAAAATACAGATTTAGACATGAATTACTTTCTTGATCGTTCTTTCTATATTTCGCAAACATAAAATGATGTTTATCAAATAACTCTTCTCCCGCCTTTTCAATCATCATGTTCCAAAACAACAATGCTCCAAAGAAACGCTTAATTAGAAATTAAGAAGCAATTGATTCTTTAGTTTTTAAAGATTCTCTAGTGGCACACTATTGTTCAAGACTAAAACTCGTACCATCTATTTTCTTATACGAGCGTCCATTGTTACGAAGGTGACCACAGCAGTGACATAAATGTTACGTAATTTTCAAAAAATTGAACAGCTTGTTAGAAAAAAGAGAGCAATCATAAAAAGAGGCTATTACCATTGGTAATTATATTTTATTAATTTGGCAAAAACTAATACTTTCTTTTTAATAGCTTCTAGCCATTTAAAATCTTTATTCCTTAGCAGAATTTAATACTTTGATATAATAACCTGATAGCGATAGAAGCAGTATAAGCTATTTAAAGATGTCGTTTAACCACTATTAAAATCGAGCGACAAGACACCCTTTTTTAAGTATATGACCTCAACATGGCAAATTGTCGCCGCCATATTTTTATCATGTCTCCTACTGTTATATGTCTGGAATAATAAAGAAATGATAGGTGATAATGTAAAAATATTATGTAAAAAGAAAAATAGAGGTAGGTATGGACTTCTAGTGCTTTTGTTAGTTAAAGTACAATTCTTGCGGTAAAGAAAGGTCATTTTTATTAGAATCATTTAAATTAACTATTTATACTCCTTCGGGTCAGTTGGATGACAAGCTATCATTTAATGCAACAATAAAACTGAAATTAAGCTAATTATACAAGAAGATTCCCAATGTACTGCTAGACGTCACAAAGGAAAATGTCGATGAGCTTCCACAGCCTCTTCATTGCCTACGAGAGAGAGCCCACTGTTACAAACAATGTCATTTTATATGAGCACATTTCGTGGTCTGCCTCTTTGTATCGCTCTAAAAGTAATATCAAACGAAAAGATAAAGTACTTGTAAGGTAAATGCGACAATTTTGAAAAAAAAAGCAAACTTCATTAATGGATATATATCATTATTAATAATTCAAAAAGAAACATCGCGATGTATGCTAGTTTCATAGTGCGGCTGTTCTTGACTCACATAAAAATACTTATGGCGGTTTAGCCTAGGGTAAATAGTTTTCTTTTCAAAACTTTTTATATACTTATTTACTTTTATCTATACTTGAGTGCTTATTTTTTTTTTTTGAAAGATATCTTCTTTGTAGCAAAAATTACAACTTCTACTTTCTTTTTTTATTTATGCTCTTTAAGAAAAGATTTATATTATTAAGAAAGCCTTTTAAATTAAGGTTCAGTAGCTTGTGTATTGAAATTTTTAGCTGTAGCATATTTGACTTTATCTATGAGTATATATATATATGTATATCATAAGAAAGGCTAGTTATTGGAATAGATGACAAAGAACAGGAATAGGATGTTGAATATTGAATTTATCCACACAAAAGGAATCTTGTATAAAAAGAAATAGAAAAGCAGTATAAGATAATGATGATCTTTCTTAAAAGTAAGTTAATAATAAGCTGTTAAAATTACTCAGCCATAATCGGCCATTATGCTACGTCTTTTTTTTTTAAACAGTACGGTTTTGTTTCATTGATCATTATTGATTTGTCAAATGACAACTGGCTACAAGAAAGATATTGTGATGCTTGTAGTAGTCGTAGTTGTTGTTGTAGTGGGTGTAGTGAGTAGAAAGTACAATGATAACATTTATGTTTCTTTTATTTTGAAGAATAAATATGTAGATATTAAAATTTATAGTTACACCTGTATAAAATTGTGGTTATTATTATGATTTGTCAGTTTATGTTACTGAGTTTTTATTATTGACGTGTAGACACTACCTATTAACCCTTATTCAACTTAGAATACGGCAGAGAGATTTAGTCTACGAATCTTATTCATATTCGCTATGGCGCAACTGTAAGGCATTGTATATAGACTCTGCTTCATGTCAAGTTTAACATTATGCTTTGTTATTGTGATGCCTGATGCTATACTTATATACAGAAGCTAATATGCGATGAAACAACAATAATGTAAGGTATATCTAAAGACTATAGCAGTAAACATAGAATAGTTGTAGCCATTTAAGCATAAACTGAGGTTCAACTCATTAATTCCGATTCAGGGCAGTGTGACCTTTATTGTAGAACAATGCCTACTTATGACTGACATTGAGTTAAACGACTGTAATCAGTATGAATAGAGTGAATTCATACATCATAAGATTATGTGCACACACTTTCAATGATAAGTCAAATTAAATAGAATCTTTTCCTTTGAATATAAATCATTACTTCTTTGAAAGATAATTCTCTTATGGTAAAAGCAATATCATAACCCAGATTATGAAATGAACAATAAGATCAGTGTCAAGAACGAGTTAAAAGTTTTTTTTATGAACTTAGGAACCATTAGTGTCGTATTATACGTTGAATAAGGGTCAATAGGCAGTGTCTACACGTTAATAACAAAAGTTCCGTAACATAAACTGACCAATCACAACAATAATTAAGTTTTATAAAAAAATGTAACTATCAATTTTAATACCTACATCTTTATTTTTTAAATAAAAGAAACGTAAAGAGCCCCATTGTACTTTCTGTCCATTACCACTACTACAACTACAACAAACACCACAATTAGTCAATCATATATCCTAACTAATTATAATATACGCTTAGAATAGTAGCTTATCAGCATTTGAAGCAACTATAAATAATAAATCCTTTATTTAATTGTATATCCCTTCTGTCTTTATCTCAGAATAATGATTAATAATGAGTTTTGTCTTGTGTCTTGTGTTTTATAGGCCACTAGTTAATAACTTTGATTAAATATCATTTTTTATATTATCAAAAGGACAGGTCAATACTTTTAGGACTCTTTTATTTGATAAAATAATAAGGGTATTTATAGTCAATGATTTGAAAGTCTACTACAAAACTTGTATCTACATGCTTGATGAATTTACTTGCGGTTGATTATGATCCCATGTTGTCTAAGGGGCCATAGTCGAGAATCCAACTAGTGGATTTATTCTTTGATGTACTAATTCTATTGTTGACTAAAGCATATACTATTTAATTTTACGATACAATGACTTTTGACTTGAATCGACTATAGTGAAATGTTATACAAAGTGGTAATGACAAGTGTCGCACCGTTTTTACTGGTGTACATTTTTTACTTTTTACTTTTTGTAATATCAGTAAGACTGAAACGCAATCAATCGACCACAAAGCTGCAACCAAACTTATCAGATGAACTTTATTTCTAAAATGGCGGGATTAAGCAATGTATGCGCTGTGCGTGTTCATTGAAGAAAGTGTTATTATCTTGAAAAAAAAGTATATTTTTGCAGTTAAATCAAGTTAAGCACGAAAGGAATTATTCTTATGGTAATTTATGCTTTATTGATTTTGAAAGGAAAAAAAAAAGATGGGTTAAATGCATATTTAGATATAAATCCACTTTCGGCAGTTTGGTGCTCCACAATGACAAGAGTAACGTGCACTATGCTTCATATTTTCTTCTTCAGTATCATATTGCATGCCATTGTAATCAAAACAAAGTTCTTCATCTTTCTTTATATCGCGGCTTGCAAAAAAAGCTAAGCGATGCATTTGAACATCAGCACTATCATGGTATACGGCAAATACTTCCAAATTGGGAGAACAAGAATGATTGAAGAACCGGCTGACATTTCCAAGAATGAATGCATCGATTGCATATTTTGTAGGTAGTTCGCTTTGAGCAAAATCCATATCAAATAGATAGCTACATCCATATTTGTCGTAGAAAGCACCACGCCTATTAGATTCTTCTGTTGTTATAACTTCTCCTACATATTCCTCAACAAAGGTACCACGAGAGATTGGGTGAAGAGTTCGGACACCCCATCCTTTGTTCGCTGTTTTAAAAATTTGTAAAGGTATTTTTCTGCCACGTTGAACTACCCTGTTTTTGCAATCCACACCGCAGTCACAGGTGCTATTGCACTCGTATATGGCTGTACCATGAGGCACAATTAATCTACCCTTCTGATCATAGAACTGAGAGTCGTGACAATTACTGGAGCAACCACTTGCATCTGTACAGCTGCACCCAGACAGAAAGTTTGGATCAGGTGGTAGTACAGGGCTTGTATATTGCAATTGGTCAACATAAATAAAATCGTTTGGTAAGTCTGAGTCTACATCATTGAAAATAGTCACTCTTGCTTTAAGGTTTTTGATGACGTAAAGAGGAATGTTGTTTTTTCTTTGATGATTGGCTGCTCTTTCAACGGGGTGTTCTATCTAAAGAGATATAAGAGGATGAACTACATTATTTACCAGTCTAACTTTTACCTTGACTGAGTTTATTACAACTTGAAAGGTATCTTGAAATTCCTTCGGCGCGTCTATTAAAAGTGTACGTAAGCTTCTTCTACACTAAAACAAGGACATGAATCTACATGTAACCTATTGTCACACTTGTTAATTACCTCCTTTGTGGAATTCGACGATTCATTTGACTCTTCATCAGAGGAATCTCTAAGCCGCTTGCTATTATTTTCAGTGATGACAGAAGTAACAGGACCAGGATTTTTGGGATTATTATAAAACTCCTTCGTATCAGGGTCGTATGTATTGTATAATAGAATTTTCTTGTTCATGTAGAGTATTGAATCCTTGCGACAATGAGATTGTCGACAGTAATCCTCAATGAACGCGGAAATACTGGATGAAGAGTAGACATTTTCCTCTCTTTCCCACGTATTATCTTTCCAACCATAACCTTCCCATTCAATCAGAAAGTAACGGGTTTTGTTCTACAAGGTCAAATCAACAAAATGAATTAGAGCATTACTGTAATTAATATTTACTACAACTTTCATGCCTGCAATGCGCGACACCTAAGTAGATGGTTTCAATACGTGCTTTATACAAAGTAGCTATTCTCTATACTTACAACATACTCGTTGTCGGCTAATCCAACAGTACTTTTCTTTTTATTCATTTAAGTTTGGAACAACTAAAAAAAAGTTCGCAAAAAAAAGGCGGCGTAAGCGTTGTCGATAGAAAACAGTCACAAATAGATTGTTTCCTTTTCTGGAGGAGGTAAAAATTTTTCATGCATGATGCTGATGAAAAAGAACTCGAAATGGCCATATGAACATTCTAGAATTCTTACAACAGGAGACAAACAACTCATTTTACCCATAATTTCAATATGCCAAAGTTCACTCTATTGTATAATGTGTTTAGCAAAAGCTTACTTGTACGTTAATGAGTGTAAACCATACAGCATTTCATGTATTCTTCTATTTAAAATCACGTGCTCAAAATATCATGCTACAGGAAAGAGATTCAGTACTTGCAAGGTCAAAATGATGATACGAGGCGAAATCCATGCTGCTAATATCTTAAAGTTAATTAAATTTGCTGGATTCAGCCTAGTTCACGGCATCTCTAAGAGAGATTACTTATTATGTTCGCTGTCGCTTTAAACAAGCTGCATTAGTCTATGCATAGCGTGCATAGGTGATTTTAGCAGAGTTTTGCTTCATTATGCTTGATTCTTTAACGAAATACATATTTGAGACAAAGAGAAAAAATGCTGCATTTAGTTTGCTTTATGAAACTAAGGGTCGATGAAGTGCAATGAAGTTTGGTGTAAACCTTCATTTAGGATAATGTGGATTGATTACATGATCTATATTTAAGTACTCAGAAGTTTTAGAATTTAAATAGACTTCGTTTTGCCAGATACAAAAGTAAAAAGGCAAAAACTAGTAATAAGAATAGAAAAGGACAATAAACCAGTGAGATAGAAATATACGATATCCTTATTTACTATGAATAAAACAATGATATTTACACTGGCGAGCAAAACCGTACCAATGTTTTCATTTTTTGACTTTAGCGATCACTAAGTGGACCATACTTGCATA
>JAMYHX010000410.1:0-17770 GCA_025529335.1 Rhizopus sp. PT2906
TTCCATATATAGAAAAATGAGGCATTCGCCTCACCACGCCATCATTTAAGGTTTGAAGAGGCTTTTCTTTTTTTTTTCTTATTGTTATTTTTTTTCCAGCCAAGCACACACTGATAATCAAACTTCTTTATGCATCAATGTGTGTGTCTATGTGCGTAGGCGTGCGGGGCTGAATTACTTCAATAAAAATTCAGCCAGAGAAAAAAAAAAGACTTCGTTAAACGGAAGTGTGCTAAATAGTTGACACCAAAGCAACTTTTTTTTTCTTATTGCCTTAGAATGCCCTTCTGTCTAACTTGTATTCTCAGCCTCCCCTCACTATTCCTTCAATGGTTAGAAAAGAGAGCTAGTTGAAATTAACAAAAAAAAAGATCTTCACACAATAAAAGAGTATGTTTATCTTTTTATTAGTATTTGTAGTTTCTTTTGTCTGGCTGCATCTATTTTTTTTTCTTTGTGAGAAGGCCACGTTGCCATGGAGAGTAACACGAAATGCTTCAGAAATCACTTACTGTGTTATACTGAGTAAGCCGGAGTTGAATCCATCATAACAAAAACCCCATCTTGATTAGAAAAACGAGAAACGAGAAAAGAACATGCAAGGAATACCATAGAGATATACTCGTTATCTTTGGTTATCGCTCTTTTAATAATAAAATGATTTACACAACTTATTCCAAGCTAATCATTTAAAAAAAATGAAAATGTATCTAAACATTTGAGAGAGAATGTATGCATCTCCATTAAAGTTAGTATAGCTATTAATAAACTAGACTTGTCGCCACTTTATTTTTCACGGACTTTACCGGGCTTATGAAGAAAAGAGGAGTAAGAAGAAAAGTATGTCACAAAGACTCTTGATAATGAAAAAGTGTTTTCAAGCCTGTCAATACCGTCTTACTTTATGAGCTATCAACCATATATCCATTAACCTTTCTGTCATGTGTACACTATTCTTTTATCTCCCAAGCCGCAGTTACTTTATACAATTGCTACTGCCTGCGCAGGAATGCAGCGAAATGACATGAAAAAGTGGATCATGTGTAACCACCGTGCCAGGTACGCTTTAGATACAAGAATTGCAAGTTGAAACAAAGAAAATAATTCTGAAAAGGAAAAAACAGAGTTTCAAATAAAAATCAAAACCTGTTCCCTTCACGATACATTTGATCTCATAAAAGGGAAAGAGTGACGCCATCTGTTGGATAATAGGGAATGCATACAAAAGACTATCTATTCATGTGGCTTTACTATTTTTTTTATATACCTCTGACAAGAAGACGGAGGGAGAGATGGAGCATCTTGGCGACTTAAATATAGCACTTCTAAATATTACTACTAATGCCTGCTTAAAAGGATCATATTTATTTTTAGCTGACGAATTAGACACACATTTCTTGGATTTGTGTAAGACTTGAAGCATTTGTCTGGGTCATATGAATGCAAGCAAAGTCAAAAAGAGAGCATCATTCGTGTTACCCGCTATCGGGATTGAATTGGTCACACTTGTCTTTTGAAATTCATATATAAACCCATCATCCCTTGACACTCTCCCTTTTTTTTTCTTCATAATATATAAATATATTACCCTCCTGTCTATTATACATATACTTATATACATATCTTCTTTTATACACATATTGACACTTTTATATACATATCAATAACACCATATATATAAACACACATCTATATAACAATGAACTCTACACTCTATCCATCCACCAACGTTTTATCTGCCTTCTCATCTCCTGATCAACATCAAGGATACTTTACATCATTACACCAATTGGACTCTTCCTTACTCGATTTCTTCCCTGACACCAAGATGGATTCCAACTTTTATCCTAGTCCATGCGATTCTCCCATGGGCAATGAAATGGGCCTTTTGACACCTACCTCAAGCGAATTCCCTACCTTTAATGTTGCCGGTGGGTTTGACTCTCAAATGCTCATGGTACCCCCTCTTGAACAATTCAAGCCCATGGAGAAGCCTATGGAAATCAAGCTCCCTGATATTGATTACCTTGACCAGTTCATTGCCCAGCATGAAGCCGCTCTCTACTGCCCTGAACTAGAAGAAGACAAAGCATGGCCTCAAGTATCTCGTTGTACATCACCTGAGCCCTTATCGGATGAGCCCACGGAAGTGATTATCCTCCAGGATAAGAAATCCAACCGCATTACAAAAGCCCCAGGTCGACGCGGTCGTACCAAGAGCGTCAAGAACAAGCCAAAGACGGTTGAAGCTAAATCTGAAACAGAAGAAGCCAAGCCTAAGCCTAAGCGTGGTCCTCTCGAGGGTGTTCTCTATGTCTGTCAACACGATGGCTGTGGCCGATCCTTCACTCGTCCTTATAACTTGACCTCCCATATGCGCACTCACACATCTGAACGACCTTATGCCTGCTCCCACTGTGGTCGACGATTTGCTAGACAACACGACCGCAACAGACACGAGAAGTTACATTGGGGTATCCGTCCTTACGCTTGTCATCATTGTCACAAGTCGTTTGCTCGTATGGATGCTCTGAACAGACATCTCAGAATGGAAAATGGCTGCACTGCCATTCATGTATAAATTGTTACTCTTTTGCATATTGGTATTTATTGTATTTTTATTTGGAAACAACACACATATTTCTTATACCTTATCCCCTCTCTCTTATCTTCACATTTTTATATATATCTCTCTTTTTATATTCTTAGTCTGCATTCCTTGTAAATAATAATAAAAAAAACTTTACTTTTTTGTTCCTTAATCGATTTCTAGTGTCCTATTTTTTGCAGTCAAGTTGTACAAATGGCTCTTTCAAACAGTGCTTCAATTGAGGCTGCTGTGGTGGCTGTAAAAAAAAAAATAACAGCTGATGCCAAGTGTGGCTATGAAAAATAAAAATAAAAATACAGCGAAGATATTTTACTATCAATGGTTTAACAGAGCTTAGTTTCCATTGATACCTCACAACCGACATCTAATGAAAGGAACGTAAAGCATCAGAATAATGCCAAATAAACACATTGTAAAAATATTCATTGAAACAGTTGTTGCTCTGAGAGTGCACGCTCAAGGTTAATATCGAAATACTTTGGTCTTCACTGTTTTTGTAAATGTTAATCACAAGTAATCATACTACAAGCTGCATAAGGTTCAATTATAATAATTAACTCAACTCCATTTAATTCAAAAGGACGATGTTCCATCTGGAGGAGAGTGATGACGTATTTGATGGGATAATCATTATAATACTCTATATCTTGCAGTAGAGCATACATTCTACTTTACATTCCTCTGTCGCATCTGACAAGAATAACTTATAACAATAGCAATAATAACATCAGCATAAATAATCACGTTGACCACATTAATATAAATAGCAGTCATAGATTCTCTACCCCTATAAAACGCTTACGCGTCTAATTTAACAACATTCAGCTCTTCTTTTTATAAAGAATGTAATTCGCAAGTCATCGACTTAATAGCCTTTTTACAATAGCACTAAAGCTGAATACAACGAAGACAACGATTTCTCACCAGCGAACTCATTGTCATGTGAAAGTAATAATATTATGTATTCAGCTGCATCGTTTGTAATCAGATCATTTGCATATCAAGAAATTCAGCTAAAGCAAATAAAAAAGCTGCTGCCGAAAGTGCTAGCTTAGGATGACTCATCTCTTACCTCTGCCAGTAAGCTCATTAAGAAATACCTAGTCTTTCCAAAACAAGCATCAAAGCTCTTCTTTTTCTTTGGCTCCACCCAAAGAAACAAAAAAAGGAGCTGATTGAAATTTATAACTCACTTGCTGGCGCCTTAAAAAACTTTAACATCAAGAATATTAAATTAACCAAAAAACGATACAAAGCAAAAAAAAAAAAAAAAAAAAAATAATACTATAAACCTTCAATATGCAAATAAAAATCAATCCATATCGTATTTCCCTAAACATCAATGTAAATAGCACCATTTTTAGGACAATTCGGTTTAACCTATTGTGACCTTTCTATTTCTTCAAAAGAACAAAATCTCTGCACGCAAAGGGACAAACGATTTTTTATTTTAATACATTCGTTTTTAGTAAAGTGACATTTACTTTTGGTTCAAGGACTTTTAATTTTTTCAAAGTGACAAAATTTACCGTTTTCACTGTATACATGATGGAGTGCTTGGATAAAAGCAGATCGTCTAGCGACTATAAAAGGAAAATTCTTGATCCCATATGCATAGAAAAGTCAAAAAGATGATATTGGAATCCCCTCCCAAAAAAAAATTTTTTTAAATGAATGCTTGTAAATTGAAATGCCGGTCTCATCATCACTTTCTTCTTTATAGAGGTTATGAAAGGGGAAAGTATTTTATAAAGAGGATGCCTTTTGTGGATCTCATAGTCTTACGTAAGCCATTCGCTTAATTCCATCATTTAGGTCCTTTAGTAACAAACAAAGAAATCGCTGACAATAAAAGTTCTTGCAGCTGGTGAGAAAGATAGATCTATCAACGTCACCCCTCTTTGGGCAATCAGAGTAGTAACACAATTGAACATCGATATCGTACCCAAGAGATGATAACTGGGAAAAAGATTATGAGCACAGGGTTGTACCTGTAACACTGCTCTCTTTGGATATCAAGATCCAAAAAGATATTTGCATAAAAAAAGAGCGGTATGAGTATCCTCTTATACCTGTTTCCTTGTAGACTTAATTTTCCGCGCTTATTATCAATAAATCCGATAAATTACGCGCAAAGAATGATAGCGTAAGTTAAATAGGCAGGCTAGTAACAAGATACACTCCGCTCGTCATTCTTTAGATATCATAAAGAAGGTTATCTATTACTATTATCTTTCTTTAAAGACATCATAAAGACTAAAGACTTTTTCTATTATTTATGTTGAATCAAAGAGAGAGAGAAGAAAAAAACCAAGAGAGAGAGAGAGAGAGAGGGAAAGAGTTCCTTAAATACATTTTAAATTAAGATTAAAGTTTATGCACGTCTAAAAAGAACAATTTGGAGCCATTTCTTTGATCTAGCGCAACTCCGCTGAGTTCGGGACAAAGCTCTAGATGCAAAAGGAAGGAGGGGAGAATGGCTCATTTATGGTAAGCTTATCACGATTACTTCACAGGCACATTATTACCAAGGTACCGCATCAGCAAATGAAATGCATCTAAAGTAAAGAGCTGTTTTACAACAAACATATGACTGCCCGTCGTCTTCTTTCTGCGGGAATACAAATGAAGGAACGGGATGTCAGGCCATGTCAAAGGGATCATTAGGCAATTCTGCTTGCCTTCCTTTTAGTTATTTCTATTGGCTGATGTAGATAGTCGTCAGACTTGAACTATTCCGCAAAGGAGAAATCGCTTTCTTGTTTGAACTCAGTATAATAGATCTGTTATAAAAATTTTTCAAAAAAAAAAAGAAGCCGGCCTGAGCTCTCCATAACAACAAGTGGAAAAAGAAGAGGGATAGCTATGGCTGCATGAGATAGCAGATGATATCAGAGAACATAATCATCGAATGACTCTTGAACCGCAACTGATCCGGTGTCAATGTTCTTCTTCATTTTACCCCTTTTCTTGCTCATCCTCCTCTTTTCTCTCTATCATAAAAGTAGTTACACCACAGACTCATTTTAACAACCGTAGCACAGCAGCCGTGCATGAGAAAAAGTAAAAGCCTTCATCCTTCATGTTTGAATGTTCATTGGTTCAAGTATTTGACATCTTTTCAACAGATCTTTAAATTCTCTCTCTTTTTTTCTTATTTCTTTTTCATATCTTTATATCTCTTTCTCCACTTCTTTCACCCTTTTTTATTTTTACCCACACCAGTCCTTCTTTTAAAACACTACCGACATTCAATCCTTATCAACAATGAACAAACTTCAATGGTCCACTGAATATCTCACCAACGAATATCCTACTCAACCTTATCCCGTCCCTTCAAAACTTGATCAAACGGGTTTGATGTATCCTGGTAAGTTTTTTTTTTTTTTTTGGTGTGTTTCATAAAACTAAATTGTGTTTGGATAGTATCTCCCTTTTATGCGTCTACAGTCACTACTTCACCTTCGTCCTCGCCTTTGTCCTCCAGTAGTGGCACCATGTATGGACCTGAGCCATTTGTTGCCTCCAGTCCTCCTTTTGTAGGTAGCCCCGACAGCTTAATGTCTGGATTTGCTTCAGCACCCATCTACCATCCTCCCCCTCTTGTTCAATCTACTTCTAGCTCCACCATGAGTAGTACAAGCAGCGCTTATCTTAATGAAACGATTGCCAAGGCCTCTGCTTTACCTGAATCCTTTTATCCCGAGTTCCTTCAATACTCTAAAGAATCATTTGAACAGCAAGCCGATGCTACTGATAGCAATAACTGTTCTCGTAAGCAAAGTACTTCCAAGAAGCGTGCTAGAGAAGAAGATAACAAGAAAGAGGAAATGAGTGACAAGCGCTCCCGTAAGCAAAAGTCAGAGTAAGTATACTTTTTCTTTTGTATTCTGTGTACTCATTGCGTGTTTGCACACAGCCAAGATAGCACGGATACCAATGTTAGTGAGCTTCGACGCCAAATCCACATTCAATCGGAGCAAAAGCGCCGGGCTCAAATTAAAGATGGTTTTGAGGATTTACGTAGTGAGTTGCCTGCTTGCTTAAATAAGAAGATGAGCAAAGTCACTTTGTTACATCGAAGTAAGTATATAAACAAATGATGAGAATGCAGAGCTCTAACATCTGTCATAGCTGTTCAACATATTCAACATTTAAAGAGTACCCAAATGACAATTTTGGCTGAGCTCGAACGTCTCGTTCAAGAAAATGAACAACTCAGAAGGTAATTGTGATTGGGATACTATTTCTGCAAGTATATTAACCCGTTTTTTTTTAGTTTCCAGCAAAGCGTATTACAAAAGCAAGCTCTTGAAAACATGTACTCCATGTAATCTATCTTGCCACATCCGACTCTATGAATACCTTTGCATTCTCTTTATATATTGAATACCCCCCTTATTTAAGAGCACAACAGTATAACATTTCTTTCTCTTTATGGAGAAAGAAAAAAAAGTCAAGCTTGCATTTACCACTAATATCAGCACCTTTATATATATGTGTATATGTATACTTATATACCCATTTCTTTTATTATTACCACACTAATATAGAAGCAACAACAATTTCCCACCTATGTAATTTAATAAATCTATGAAATCTTTACAATCTTTGATATGAACCAAAAATAACTTTTTCGTATTTTTTGGGTGGTTGATTTTATTGATAGTGTATACTTTAGGGTAACCTTGTGGGCAACACAGTGCAACCTCCCCCCGCAGTGTTCCCTTGATTCTTAAAATGACTGAATGCCCCTTTTTAATACCTTGTTTTCATTTGAATTACGATTATCTTTCTTTATATATATGCAAATAAAAAAAAAAGAGCTATTTATTGTCGAAAAGAAGAAGGAGAGAATGGGGAGGTACACATACATAAACATTAAGGTATACTTTGTATTTTTTTAAAATACAACTAATTACTGTGACTGACTGTTGTTGTTATGGCTAGGAGCAAATTTGACAGCGAGAACAATGATAATAATAATGATAATGACAAGGAAGATACCCAAACAGATAAACTTGTTTCTACGTGTAGACAAGGCCGATTTCTTGGCCTTTTCGATATACTGAGTACCTGCTTCTAACTGATTGTTTGTTTCGATTGCACTTGTCTCGATCTGATCCAAAACCTTGGCTTGACTTTCGAGCATCGACTGCATTTCCTCAAAGAGAACAGACAGTTCCTGGACACTCTTGGCCAAACGACGAATATCCTCATGACGTTCCTGAACGGCATCCAACGTGTTTTGTGCCTGCTGGCGTCTATACTCACCACCGACGGACTGCATGAGTTGCTGGGCAAAGACAGCACCTCGTCCTTGCTCGGCTTGAGCGATAGCTTGTTCAATTTCTTGAGGTGTTGCATTAGGATTAGCAATCTTGATCTGACGCTCGAGTTGCTGACTCTCTGCCTTTTGAAAATCAATGGCTACTCGACGATGATGTTCGATAGCGTCCATGAATTGCTTGGTCACCGCACTGAATGTGTTCTTACGCATTGCAAGGTCGGTGTGACGAGACGTGGGTTCGATTTCCTTGAGTCGCTGTTTGACTTGAGTCATCAAGTTTTGTGTCTCGGTCGAGAGATCGTCTACGGCTTGTCGATTGCGTGCAAGATCAGATGCGTCTGCTGTTTGAAGCATACTCGTTTGATAAGACTTTATACGGTCGACATTATGATTGATTTGTGTGATACTTTCTTTGATGTGTGATATTTGGTCAAGAAAACCTTGGACACTGCTGATGTCTCCTTGAGTTGATAACAAAGGACGCATCTCGTATCCACTTTGCTGTTGTTGTGGCACTCCATGGTTTGTGTTGCTATGAAGTTCAGCAAGTCTATTCACACTCATAATAATAACAAAAGTAAGAAAAAGGAAAGAAGAAAGAAATAAAAAAGGGGGGCTTCAAAAATATATATAAAATGAGGCTCATCCACCAATGAAAATCATATTTATTTTAATCAGTTTCACCAAGACTTTGTAAACCTTTCACCACTTTCCAAGAGGCCGACAGCCAATTTTAAGGCAGACTCAATATTTTGATTCAGTATGCCTTGGTGTTCGTCCCTTCTCGTCTGTGAATCTTCCAGTAACTGTTTTTGTTGCTTTGAGTGGGTATTGATGATGATGGGTAACTGTAGTAGAACTTTGCATATAGTAATAGATAGTTGCATACGTTTCCATACTGCAAAATAGGATAGTTGTCTTAGTTCTTGTTGTAATTCATATAGTCTCATCAGTTCAAACTGTATAACTTTGTAATATTGGTGAGTGGCTAACAAGAGATGAGTCATTGAAAGGGATGAAGGGGGTAGGTTATGTACACTGAAATAATTCTCTCATCTTTCGAAAAGCAAGTTCAATATGAAGTATAGCATCCTCTGTGATGTGCATACCAGGATTTGTTTCGTTCAACGCATCTGAAGAATCATATGATAAGCATTTTTAGTATGATTTTTTTTTTCTCTCTTTTTTTTTTTTTACGTATAAAGGCTCTTAGTGTTTGAAATTCCCCTTCGAGCATTTCATTAAATAACTAGTTATAGAAAAGATAAGCATCCATCAAAAAGTATATCTACTTTACCTGATGTAAAACTCGTTGTAATGTATCGTTTGAATGATTATCATCGGATGTAAAGGATGATGATGTATAGGGAATTCCTTTTTGTTTAGATAAATCGTAAACTAACTTGGTTGATGGGTTGATTAAGGTTTCGTAGGCAATAGATAAGACTTTTATATATAAAATAAGAGGGAGGACCTTGGTGCATATATTAATTTCAACTTACTTTGAAAGCTTTCTGTTGCTCGAGGATAAGAGGGTACAAATTTATCTGGATGACAGACTCTACTTTTCTGTTATATATATCGTCAGCCCACACATGCATAGAGTGTTTATGTATGTATACTTTGATATAAGCTCTTCTTATTTCCTCTGATGTAGCATTCCTTTTAATTCCAAGGACATGATAATAATCTGACGCAGATAAGATCTCTTCTACATAACGATATTTGTCTTCCTTTTGTTGTTGTTGTTGTTGTTGTTGTTGCGGCGGCTGACTCTTATTGATAAATGGCATGAATTTGGATAAGTAAAAGAAAAAGACATTTAAAAAGAGAGAAAAAACAGAAAAAAAGAGGGTTGTTTAAGGACAAAGAGAATAACATGTGAAAATAGAATGTTGATACAAATTTACTATAAACAAAAAAAAAGGACAAGAAAATTAAATCTTTTGCATAGCAGCAACATCGACGGATTGAACATAGTCTTCCAAAGCAGTGATTTGGTCAGTCAAGTCATCCAACATGACCTTATCATCTTCAACAACACAGTTGATTTGAAGCTTTCTGATACCGTAACCAATAGGGACAAGTTGGTGACCACCCCAGAGGAGACCATCCATGGCGATTTCCTTGACACTCTTTGTCATGGCATCCATATCAGTTTCATCATCCCAAGGCTTGATTTCAAGAGTGATGGTGGTCTTTGCAATAGGCTTGGGCTTGGCAGCCTTCTTAGCATTGTATTCAGCAAGACGTTGAGCCTTGATTTTTTCAGCTTCTTCATCAACTTCTTCATCATCAGAGCCGAAAAGATCAATGTCATCTTCATCTTCAGCGGCGGCGGCAGGGGCAGCAGCAGGAGCAGCACCTTCCCTAGAGTAGAATGTTTAATCAATCATGCTGCTATATTTGTTTTTCATAAAGATATTTACTTGGCAGCTAAACCCTTGACAGCAGCAATGTGAGAGTACCATCTGGCCAAGTGAGGGTAAGCTTCAGCAGAGACACCTTCAGTCAAGGCATTGAAGACGGCGACATCAGCATCAGAAGCTTCGACACTATAAATGACATTAGATCCATTCCCTTATCTCCTATTTTAATTGTTTTACCCCTTAACGTAAGAGACGTTTTCAAAGTAGCTATCGAGAATCTTATAGGCCAAAGGAGCTTCAAGAGTGAAAGACATTTTGTGTTGTTAAAGAAGAAAGAAAAAGAAAGCGAACCAGAAGGGCTCAAAAAAATTTTTTTGCTGGAAATTTTGTCACACAGACTTTAAAGCAGAAACATAAATAAAGCATTGTCTAAGCCACTGTATTTATTTATTTATTTTTTTTTAGCAGAGAAATGACTTATAAACCAGGTTGTCCGTTTCTTCTTGATATTGGTATCCAATTCTGTGCAAGTATTCATCAAATATAGCATAGTCTTCTGGAGGCACTTGTACACCCAAGAATATCTTGCCCATATCTACACAAAAAGTTAAAACAAAAACACGTAAACAAAGGGGAAACGTACCATCGCCGTGGTTACGGTAGTGAAACAGGGACACGTTCCACCTTGTATCAATTTCGACCAAGAACTTCATTAGCGCGCCTGGTCGTTCAGGGAATATAAAACTAAACACACGTTCGTTCTCAGGTCGACGACCGCCCACCATATACCTTGCGTGTGCTTTGGCTAACTCATTATCACTAACATCGAAACCGCGCATGCCTTCTTTACGCCAGTCCTCGAGCACCTGTTTGATTTCTGATTCTAGGTCCTTTACTGTAAATGACACATAGATATGAGCCTTTTCAGGATCATTGTATCTGTACGAGAATTCAGTGATGGCACGAGGATAGACAGCATTGATCATCTTTTTGAAACTGCCTGGTCGCTCAGGAATGATAACTGTGCAGAACGCTTCTGTCTTTTCACCCAAGTGAGCACGTTCAGCAATAAACCTCAGACGATCAAAGTTGACATTGGCACCAGAAACGATAGCGACGTGTACGTCATGCTTTGTTTCAGGGTACATGTTGATATATTTCTTAGTAGCGGCCAGCGCTAGTGCACCTGTTGGTTCACAGACCGATCGAGTATCCTCAAAGACATCCTTGATAGCAGCACAGATTTCATCATTGTTCACCAAGACGACTTCATCAATGAGGCTCTGAGCCAAACGGTAAGTCTCTTCGCCTACCATACGCACGGCTGCACCATCCGCAAACAGACCCACTTCATCCAGCGCGACTCGTTTTTTCTCTTTCAGACTTTGGTCCATTGCGCATGCATCAACCGCTTCGACGCCGATGATTTTGATATGAGGCGCGATACGTTTCACATAGCTGCCGATACCTGCGATCAAGCCGCCTCCACCGACAGGGATAAAAATAGTCGAGATCTTGCTCACGTCGTGCTGTCGAAGGATTTCCATACCAATCGTACCCTGTCCTGCGATTACATAGGGGTCATCAAAGGGTGGAATATCCTTTAGGTTCTCCTCTTTGGTCAGTCTGGCACACTCCTTTTTCGCTTCATCAAAATCCAGACCATGCAGGATGACTTCTGCTCCCAGACGTTGGACGTTACGCCACTAGATATGTATAAGAAACGGAAGAAAATATGAGTCATGATGTTACCTTGATAGCCGGTGTAGGTAGTGGCATGACAATCTTGGCTTTGATACCCAACTTTTTCGCAGAAATGGCAACACCCTGAGCATGATTACCTAATATTTATATAAATTCGTCTGTTCTCTGATCCTGATCTATCCCCATTTTATACCAGCAGAACATGCAATGACACCATTTTTTTTCTCTTCTTCTGTTAAATGTGCCATACGATTATAAGCGCCACGGATCTTGAACGAAAAGACTGGATTAAGATCTTCTCTTTTCAAGTAAATTTTGGAGTTCAGCTTTGAATTCAAATTGACCGCTTCCTGCAGTGGAGTCTCTTGGATGATATCGTAAACACGAGCTGTCAAGATCATACGAAGATAATCCGGTTGATCAGGTGTTGAAACGGTGTCCATTTTTTCTTTGTTTTGTTTTGTTCAAAAAAAGAGAAAGAGAGAAAGAGAGAGAGACAGAATATTATGATTTGACAGCTTTTTTATTATCAAAAAATTATGACTCAGTGAAATTTAATTGGATCCAGTATAGATGAGTCAATTCATATATTTCTTGAGGATTTACGTTTCCATTCAATGACACTACTACCACTTGTAGTTGTCATGCTATTTGTATGCTGATGGTGTTGGTAATCTACGCCAATTGTAATTTCAAATCTTCCTTTTTTTATGTAGGTATCTGAGTGCCGAGAAGGTATATTTGATTTTAATTCATGCATGATAGGTAACTCATTGTTGTTAGCATTACTAGTCGTATTATTATCATTATTATGCTTTTTTGGGTGTTTCCAGAATTCTGAATCCCAGATCTTTATGTTATTAGGGCTGATGTTACTAGTAGTACTATTACTAGTGCCACTAGTGCTAATCGTATCATTACTATGTGTTGTCATCGAACTACTGTTGCTATGGTTACTAGAACTATGACCTGCATGGATACTAGTACTGCTTAATACTGTAGTATAATGGCTATTACTAATCACAGAGCTCTTTTTACAAAATGTACACTTCTTCTTTCTATATTGTTCTTCCTCCTCTTCCTCTTCGGATAAAATTCGAATACCAGCAATCTCTGCAAATTCTTTTGCCGTTAAATCTTCAGAGTTTACGGTTATATTGGATGCTGATATACAAGATACATGTGAATAGTGACGAATATGTTTTGATTTTTTTGCACATGGAACCAGAATGGCTGATTGTGTTTGATCAGGATTTAATAGAATGGTTCTACTCGTCTGCTTTCGCTTCTGCTTTTGTTGGTTGTATCGGTTATGTTCAAATGATGCATCGTTGTTAAATTTTTTCGGCTTTTTAATCGTAAAAAATGAGCCATGGATGATTTTATTAAATATTACATTTATAGAGCTGCTGCTTCCTTTGTTTGACCTGTTTCTTTTTAGTGAAAGAAAACTGTTTACCATGCAATAAGGGAAAAAAAGAATGCACAAACTAATAAAAAGGGGAATATATAAAAATAAGGCGAAAAAGGAGAAAAGGGTTTAAGGGTAAATATATCTATGAGAAATAAAAAGAAAAGATCTAGAAAGAAGGATATATAATATGTACTTTTTTCATTTGGAATATGCAGAAGTATTATTTATTGACACATAAAACGTGTTGATGAGAATAATAAAAGGGGGAAAGAGAAGAAAGAAAGAAAACTAGGTTTGCATAAACTTCGGTTTGTTTTGCCTCTTTCTTTATGCACCGAAAAGGGAATTGGCATTGACAGTGTATTGAAAACGGAAATACTTGGCATTCTTAAAGATAAGTGATATATTTCATTCTAAAAAGATGTAATGAATAAAATACCTTGTTTTGAGGAGCAATTAAAAAAAAAGAGGAGAAGAAGATAGCCTAAAGAAAAAGTACCCTGAATCCCAAGGGCTAAGTGATCATAGTGTTCTATCACAAACTCATTGACAGTTAGCTATTAGTCTATCCTATATAGCTTATAAAAGAAATGTCGAATTATAATCATACTTTATTAGGATACATCCGCAACTACATCACATATTAAACAATCAATACATCACCTCGATGTGGCTTTTAAGTGTATATTTACTGATATTCTAAATTGCAAAAGTGATGGCCTACACTTTTTTCGTCTCCTCTTTTGCTCTTTCTAACCTTTCATTGTTTATTTTTACAATGTCAAAGAATATGCCTATGAATTCTAGGTTTCTTTATCTTTTGTATCCAGGTAAAAAAAAACTTGACTCAGTCGTACCACCGATAAACAAGGTTATAGAAAATGCTTGGGTCATAAGAATGCATAAATTCATATATCTGCAGAACATGTTATTTCAGCCATCAGTCAAAACGCGCTTTGATGTCAACAACAGCTTCACCCTGGATGGTCGAGAATGAATGGCAAAAATATACTTGATTCTAGATTAAAGCCCTGTCTCGTTGTCAATAACTGTTTTTTTCTCCTTATAGTATAATCAAAATTCCATTTATGTGTTCCTTTGTGCTGATGAGTACTCTAAAAAAATAAAGTAGAAGCCTTCGACGACATATTCATACATAGCCTGGGTTAATACCGTGCCCTGTTATGAATTGATCCATGCATGTACATAAATCAAGTATTTGATTCTGGGTCTCCATGTAGTGATTTTAAGAATCTGTGGTCACTCAATTCATGAAAAAACGAGCACCATTTAGTAGCCTTTACCATGTTACATGTATGACTACCTCCACATTACCTGATTTCATTTTAGTTCTAAACTGCATATCCTCACCCGCTTTTTTGTCTTTCTGGGATACGCAGAGATGACCATCTTATGTTCAAGTTCATATGATCTTTCAAGTCGGCTTTTCCAATAGTAGCATAGAGGCTTAACACTTCTAAGAAATGTTCTATTCTACTCTTCTTTCTTTAAAAGTAGTTTGCATCTGTTGTTGTCTGTTTCAAAAAATGCATTAATGAAGCCAAATTCCTCTTTAAACACAGTACTGGTGTTTTCTTCTTTACTCATCAGCGTAAACAGTTGATTTATCCTTTATATGTACATCCCTTGTTCAGGGCCATATGTTGAAAGTATACACACCAACAAAATGTTGAAAAACGTAATGAAGGCTGAAATTTGGAGTAGTGTTTATTGAACAAATATAAAATATTTCTTGTCTCCCCTCTTCTGATGTTATTTCTACCTTACATTTTGTCCTTTAGTCCCAGCCATATACCTTCATAAGAAAGAGTTACATGACTAAATGTGTAACAGATAAATCTCTTGTATTTTAACAGGCCCTTTGCAACGCTTAAACAAGTGTTTAGCTTACGTTAATCCCATCTTCCATTTTTACTTGAAGATCCTCATGTCATTTCTGATATTTATTTATTGATGTGTCGTGTCCAGCTTTAGTATTTGAAATGGTCAGATAAGTTGATGACTTGCCAAGTAAACTACTATTAAGGGGAGTTGAAAAATCGTTAAATAGAAGAAGACACGAGAACAGCTCTTAGAGTCGAACAAAGTATCTTTTCAAGTACTGACAATGGTCTTGTTACGATGATAGAGATCGTTGGTTTCAACATGGAGAGGTTCAAGCTTCATCTTAGGCTTTACGGATGCTTCTAATGAATGTAACATTGGTTATAATATACTAAGCTGTGGCTTTACTGGTACTATCAATCTATTACAAAAGTTCAACTAACCGAACAAGGTTTTGAAGCATCATCATTCATGCAGCTACCAAAGGTACACAAAGTTCATGCGTCCGAAATTGACTACAAGAGCGATGACGGCGCACTTTGAAAGAAACCTGAACGTATAAAAAATATGGCCTTAAGAGGACGGCAAGTTCAATAAATTGAAGCTAGCTTAAGCCAAGATGTCATGTCTCGTGCTAAAGACGATGACGAACTAAATGCTATATATGCATAGCAGTTACCTGCAGCGCTGAAACATACTGCGAGAGTTTTACTACTCCTCACAATAAATCAATCAAAAAAAGGAGATACGATCTACAGGAACGTAGATACATCGACAACCATTGCTTGGATGAGCGTCAATATTTGGCATCATTTAAAAAATGAAGACCTATGATGCTTTTGGGGCCACCATAGCTTAGGTATAGATTGGTAAATTAAAGAATATATATATGCACTATGATGGTTATTGGAAGCCTATTAAGCATATAGTCTGTACGTCTCCGTTTGTATAGCACGACATGTATATATTGTTTCAAGTGACTGCCACATCCAATATAGACTGCGCATAAGGATGGTGTAAACCAATTGAAAACGATCAATGGCGACAATCCCTGCTGTGCCTCTGTTAA
This sequence comes from Rhizopus sp. PT2906, assembly GCA_025529335.1. Lineage (NCBI taxonomy): Eukaryota > Fungi > Mucoromycota > Mucoromycetes > Mucorales > Rhizopodaceae > Rhizopus > Rhizopus sp. PT2906. The sequence continues at coordinate 16,303 of JAMYHX010000410.1, forward strand.
GGCTAAAATAGCAGTAAAAGGAAAGAGATATTGCCCGTCATAGATATGTCTTTCAATCCATCACTGATGGCTTAAAAAGCAATACCGCTTCTTTCTCTTAATAGAAGCGAAAGGTCGGTCTGTTATGGACGACAGTCATATTTGTTTAAAGGTAAACTTTCAAGTATAGAAACACAATGCTGCGCATTAATTATCTCCATTTCCATAATGAGCATTTTACTTGGACTATTTTTCTTTATCTGTCCCCCTTTTAGGACCGACACTCAATTTACCTTATTAGTATTGTAGTGTATTAGTAATTAAAGGTATGCCAAGCCGCGATCGACCAAAATTATGATGAGGAAATAGGATAACAAGTGTTACTCCAAAAGGCTTACGTAAGTACTATTATTAATTGCTGTCATTCATTTCTCTTATCGCTGATATCGTGAGAGAGAGAGAGAGAGAGAGAGAGAGAGAGAGATACATCTTACATAAAGTATCTTCAAGTGGTCGTTTTATGATAGTAATAACAAGACTATACACTCTTTTGAAACAGAAAACATCTCCTTGTTGTTCTACTATATTTTCAACTAGACATGATGAAGATCATATTGGAATAAATAAACAAATATGCAAACTAGCTATCGTGAGAAAAGCCATAAGAGCTATTTTTTTCTAATGAAAAGCTACATGCTATATACATTGACCACATATTGACGGAGAACGGCTTCTTCAACATCATTCCAAAGTATAAGGGATATGGAGTACCTAACTCAATCCACCTAAACTGCATTCATTTTATTACTGTTGGAGATAGATTTGACACATCTATTTGATAATCTATTAATGAATAAATGATTTCCGCAGTTATCATTGTATAATTTCTTCTTACTGGCGTTCTAGGCATAAGCAAAATATCCTCACACATGTGGATTGTATTGATTGCAGCGAATTTCTTGCACTTGCTAATCAAACTTTTTTTATAAAAGATATGGTGTTGCAATAATGGTAACAGTCAGAAAGTACAATGAGACTTTTTATGTTTCTTTTTATTTGGAAGAATAAAGATGAAGATATTTATAGTTATTAATATGTAGACACTGCTTATTGACCCACTGATTTCAGCTAGTTTTTGGACATCAGGTCGTTTATGAATAGGTACATACTATCCACAGCTTCTTCGGTGGACACTGGGTAAATAATGATACTTGGTGAGTCTCATTCACGATTCAAAAATGACACAAGCACTTTCCGCAATTTCTTGTTTGACGAGTATTTCCAGTACAGCATTCAAATCATCGTTATCAATTATCTTCAAGTATTCTTCACCATTGAACATTTTTTCAATTGACTGGACACACAAAGAAATAGTCGCGTTTGCATCTTTGACTAATGAGGCAGTATGATTTTTGAAATCAGTGAAACTAAACTTGCCTTCACCTGCAATCACTCCTCATGCTACTTTCCCTAAGACACTTGACACGAC
>JAMYHX010000410.1:17870-39256 GCA_025529335.1 Rhizopus sp. PT2906
TTGAAATCAGTGAAACTAAACTTGCCTTCACCTGCAATCACTCCTCATGCTACTTTCCCTAAGACACTTGACACGACCTTTGATTGAATCTTTGGACATATAAATCCTAGCACTATTGAAGACTTTGAAGCCTGTCGTTGTTGGGCCGGTTTCAGGAAGTATGCTGTTGTCATCAATTCTTATTGACAAAGTTGCCAAGAAATTGGAAATTTGAGTGCTGATTACAAGCTTCGTTGAGTTGTCGTTTTGTATTTTTACGATACTAAGACCATCATATTGAGAAAATACGTTTGGAATGGAGCTTGCAAGGTTGGGCGCCTCTTTTTTAGCAGGAGTACACTTCCAAACAGTTTACAAGTATTGACTGTGCTTGAGTTACCAGGATTGATCCAGCCAGCAATTACACAGATGCAGCTTTCATATAACGCTTCTTATCCTAGCTTATATTGAGAAGTCTAATATGATTGTCATCCAAAAGCACAAACGAATCTACAGATATCTGGCGGCAATATGGACTGTTTTGAATTACGAAGTCATGACTATGCGGTACTCCAGATACTACCTATGATGTTGTCCAACAAAACTTTCTAATGTGTAGCTTGACGCTACATATGTTTTTATAAAGCTATCAACTTGGTTTGTTTTTCTTTGCAAGGAGAAGAAAAAGAAAATTTTTATTTGCTTACTCTAATTTTGTGCTGTCAGCTTTATCAACAAAGACCACTTAGCTCGCGCGTAATTATAGTAAATGCATATCTTATTAAAGATATTCCATCGTCTTACATGTATAAGAGAAGAAGAAGCGCCCGTAACAATAGCCTATTTTCTGGTGCATGTAGTGTTGGCCTCTTGTAAAAGGCGCTGTGTTTGCAACAAACAGAAAGTCCAATGGGGCCATTTTATGTTGCTTGTACAATGCGAGTTCATGAAAGTTTACAAAGCAACCGCAACACACTTTTAAAAGGTTGACTACGATTACTTTGCAAATCAAAAACCGGTTTAAAGCAGCTCTTAGGAATTACAATACTTACCATCTCGTCAGTAATTTGTCGTGGAAGCTTTAAAGCAGTGCAGAGAAATAGTGGAAAACAAAACTGGATATACTGAGTGGGGCATTTTTTCTGGCCAAAAAGGAAATAAATCTACGTATCCCTAGTAATTTCCTTTTTTAAAACACTCATTATGAATGTCGCTAGTACTGTATTCAGTCATTAAAGATGGTTCTATAGTTAAAAGAACAGCAATTCTAAAGATTTCCATTCATAGGTATTTCCGTTTCTTCAGGCATCAGTTGTGTTTATGGTACGAGTTTCAGAGGTTCCATCTGACAATTTGTTTCTTCTAGGCCATCTGTTATCTTTATTATCTTTTAAGCTTTTCTCTGAATATCTGTATGTTATAACTACAGCTTATATGTTCTTTTATTTACATCTGATGCGATGTATAATGACTTTTACAACCAAGGTATGCATTATGATAAATAAAGGGGGGAAATCTAGGCCTCTCAAAGCCTGGACCTATAAGCATCACCTTTCCAATTTGAGAACGGATAGATAAATACTTTGAAAATAAAGCCTCATCTTCATGTGATGAGACGCGTGCCGATGGTCAAGGCCGTGATCTATTCTGGACAAAATCAATAGTCTTTGAAAAGATATTATGATAGTAGAAAAAAAAAGGAGAGGAACATGATAACATAATATCACTGCATTATCATTTTGAATAATAAAAAAAAGGGTCTTTATATTATTAATACATGGTGTAGATAAGCCAAAGACACAGCCCTCTTTTCGAACCCTTATTCACCCAACAGACAGTACACCTGTCATCTGTGCTTTTGTATGATGCACAAATTGAATGAAGTGTAACAGGGACAAAATCAAAATCCGACAAAGAAAACAAAAAAAGGGGATCTAACTCTCCTTGGTAAAGAGGAGTCCTAAGCAAAGATCGACTACTATAATGAATTATTAATAAAGGGGATATTCATTATGGTCCCTTTTCTCTATTAATCACCTTTTTTATCTATTAAAAAACCAACCATGTTTAAAGGAGTCTTACTTTTAACTCCATTAGTAAATAGAAGATCGATCGTAATTAACCGATGGTCCAATAATATAACATCTTATCAGAAACATGGTAGCAATCATAGGCTGATAATTATTTAATGAAACCCTTTCATATAAAAAGCCACGAAAGAGAGAGAAGCGGAGAAGAAGGAGAGTAATAATAATAATAATAATAATAATAACTGCAGATATGTCACTGTATCATAATAGCGTGTATGACGTTACAATATATTCATGATACCCATGACAGTGCTGTGTACCTGAAAGAGAGAGAGGGACTATATACAATATCAGCTTTTAATCACGCCACGCCCGGAAGAAAGGGATATATCATTTACCAATGAACTAAGAACGTAGGCATGACGACAAATAGTTACACAAAATAGCAACGTGGTGTATAATTATTTTAAAACTCTGCTATTTTAAAAAAAGACAGAATTAGTCCCTTTTTCTTTCACTTCTTTCTTTTCTTAACATGACTGGATTCATTTTAGTTTCAAACTCTGGCAAAAAGATATCATTAGAACAAGCTTATCACCCTTGTCCAAGATGTAAAAATCAAAGCTCGGTACAGCTTACAAGATCAGAAAAATCATTCATCTTTTTAAACAAGAGAATCACCGAAAATTCAAGAGTTAGATATGAATGTTCACAATGTAAATGGAAAAATCAAATGTTGCCTTATGATGCAAGAGAATCAGCCGAATTGGATCGTTATCTATCTGAAAACTCAAATAGCAACGAGGATCTCTACAATGAACTATCCTCAACTTCTACTCATGGTTATTCTCCTTAAACTGTATTTATTTTCCTTGCATAATTTCAACATTGTAAATAGTTCCCATCTCCTTAATTTACCTCCCCTCTTCTTTACTTTACTCTCCTTAGATAACATGATGGCATATAGATTGTGTTATTCATATAATAAAACTTCATTTTTTTATTGCTTTTCAGAATCTTCTTTGAGTGAAACAGTGCGATTAACAATAATCTTGCTTAATCCTTCTTTGACTTTGCCTGCGCGGATTAATTCTGCGTCTAACTCAGTATCTTTATCTAAACAGAAATATCCTGTGCGTGTGAATTGCCAACGCATGCTTTCTTTATCTTTGCCTCCTGTCTTCTTGACCCAATCTGCAATGTGATCATAGATACCCACTTCGGCAATAGCCCCCTTTACGATGTCTAATGAGTGTTCATTGATATCATTTAAATAACCGCCCTCAGTACTATCAGGGTTATCATGCTTAAACAGTCTTTCGTAGATACGGAGTTCATCAATCTTGACGGGTGAGTTGTGTTCAGGTGACTCGGCAACCCAGTGAATATAGGTCTTGGGCTTCTTAAATTCGCCTTCGTTTTCATAAACACATTCTATTTCAGTAACTTTACCATCGGCATCCTTCTTATAACCAACACAGTGAATGGGTCGCTTGGCATATAACAAACCAACGGATTTACCGGGTGCGAGACGGAAGTAACCCTTGACATCTTCTTCACGGAAATCGGAGCGGTCAATATAAACAACCTTGGCAAATGGAACCTTGTGTTCACCCATGGCAGGGTCTCTAGGCTTATTGGGAACAACTACTTCTTCAACAAAGTCATCAGGCAAGTTCTTCAACACGACTCGGACGGGATCTTGAATGGCCATCAAACGAGGCGCAGTTCGGTCAAGATATTCACGAACTTTGTTGTCAAAGCGTGCGATATCGATGGTGGTCAAACTGGTTGTGACACCCAACTCGAGCACAAAGTTATTGATGGCTTCAGGAGGCACACCACGTCGGCGAATACCGACCAAGGTATAGAGTCTAGGATCATCCCAGTCACTGACATATCCATTAGTGACCATCTTCAAAATCTTTCGCTTAGACATGATAGTACCAGCGACGTTCAGACGACCGTATTCCCATTGGACAGGCTTATATACTTCGACAGCGTCCACTAACCAGTAGTAACTTTCACGGGATTGTCTAAATTCGGTTGTACAGAGTGAGTGTGTAATGTTTTCAAATGAATCGACGAGACAGTGAGTGAAGTCATAAGTAGGGTAGATACACCATTTATCATGTGTGCGATAATGAGGAGTGTACATGACACGGTAAGCGATCAAATCCCAGAACTGAGGATTGCCATTTGTCAAGTCCATCTTCATACGAAGCGTGATTTCTCCTTCCTTGTAACGGCCTTCCTTCATCTTCATAAATTGATCCAGTGTTTCTTCTATAGGTCTCTCGCGATGTACACAAGCCCTACGTTCACCATGATCTTTACCTCCTCTGCAGGCATTGATTTCTTCAGGTGTACACTGACAAGTATAAGCCAATCCCTTCTTGATCAATCTCACAGCCAAGTCAAAGAGCTCTTGGAAGTAATCACTAGAATAAGTAATCTTGTAAGGTTCAAATCCGAGCCATCTCACGGTTTCCAAAATAGAAACAAAATATTTTTCTTCTTCTGCCTCGGGATTGGTGTCATCATAACGAAGATAGCAAATACCATTATGGGCTTTTGCGTAACCAAAGTTGACATTGATAGCCTTTGCATGACCAATATGGAGATAACCGTTTGGTTCAGGTGGGAAACGGGTAACCACCTTTCCTCCCGTTGTTTTCAAGTGTTCTTCCATTAATTCTGGTTTAATCTGTTTGTTGCCTCCGGGCTTGTGCAATTTTCCAAGTTCACCTTCAAAAAATATTTTACTCAAATCAGCCTTCTTTTCCTCTACTTTTTCAGTTTTTTTGGATTCAACAGCAGGTTTGGCTTCCTTCTTTTTCTTTTGGGGTGCGTCACGTTCATCCTTGGGTCCTAATAAAGCAAGGTACTGTGCTTCAACTTCGTCTTTGATCTTGCCTCCGTCAGCCCAACGAAGAGATTGAATGCGCCTGGCGTTAGCCAATGTAGGACCCAATGTCTTGTATCGATTGTTGACGATATTGTCCTTGTTGGCTTCAATGTATTGACTAATGGCCTGTTTAATTTCCTCGGGAGTCACGACAACACCTGGATCACAAAAAGTCAATATTTGTCTATGTTGAATGGCTAAACTTACCAACACCAGTCGCAGCATCAAATTCTTCTTCTTTAAAGCCTTCTTCACAAAACTTGATGGCAGCTAATAAACACGATGAGGTAATATGTCTTTCATATATAATGATGATTGTTACCTTGAATTTGATCTGTTGTCTTCAAATCTCCGTTCATCACTTTACCAACAATAAAAGCAAGATGTGGCAGGGCGTCTTTGGTGACTGTAGATGCCAAATTATATAAAAGGATGCCAGTATCCTTGTTACATCCTGATTCACGTACGCCAGCTTCATTAATAACTGCTTCCAAAGTAGGTGCTAATTTTTTGTTTTTAGCTGTATCTTTAGCCTTTTGTTCGGATAGACCGATTTTAACAAATATGGGAATAAGCTCTTCCATTTGATATACGTTGAAGAAAGGAACCCTAAAAAAAGGGGGGATATAAAGAAATAAAAAAAAAAAAATTGAGAGTCACTCTAAAACTCCGCTATATCTCAAAGAAAACTTGCCAAAAACTTGATGATACATGAATGATATAAAAAAGCATACTGGATGTGATTCAAACAGAAAGCATTGATTCTTTCTATTTCTTCTTGTTTTTTTAAAATGAGTGAACTCAAGAAAAGACTTTACAGCAGCGTGTTGATGCTAAGCTGTGTATTTGCTTTACTGTATTTTAACCAAATTGATCTGTTACTGACTGCGGTTGAAGCCAAAGTGTTCCATGTAAGTGTAACAAAATATACTAAAATTCCTTTTTGAAAATATGAGTCAGGAGCTTCGCCGAGTCAGCTTGACTAATTCAAAGGCACAGGAAGAGAAAATTCAAGTGTATTCTGATTGGTAAATCTCTAAAATGGGATAATGCACATAAACTTATCCTTTTCATATAGGACGCTCTTTCTTGCTACAGTTTTGCTTTCTACTTTTTGTAACTTGTACGGTTTTATTGTCTATGTAGCATGTAAATACTTTGACATACAAAACGAACCGTGACTCATTCAATGTTAGGGTTCATGTTTTGGGTTACGTTTATCTTGGATAAACAAGAGCATTTGAATGACAAACTATTACATGCATTTTGGTTACATACAGCCTTAATTTATATTGGACTCCAACCACTCTTCATTCGATCCAATGTAACCCACGGACTCTTTTGGTTTTTATTTCCCTGTTGCCTTGTGTTTGTAAATGATACAGCAGCCTATGTCTGTGGTAGGTTGTTTGGTAGACACCATCTGCTTCGATTGAGCCCAAAAAAGACACTAGAAGGGTATCTAGGTGCTATCATTTTGACGGTTCTTTTTGGATATTGGGTATTATAATCATATGAATAAAAAGACTTGCTAATATTTGCCTGAAATTAGTTTTCATCTTGCTTAGGACAAAAGAGTAGCCTGGTTGATAAAAAGCCTGATCATATCCAGTTTCATGGAATGATGCTTTCCTTATTTGCTTCAATAGCTGCACCATTTAGCGGTTTCTTAGCAAGCGCAATCAAGAGAGCTGGCGGCGTCAAAGACTTTGGACACTGGATCCCGGGCCACGGGGGCCTTACTGATCGAGTCGATTGTCATCTTTTTATGGCTGCTTTTACTTACTTTTACTGCAAAGAGTATGTATATTTTTAAGCGTAATGAGGGGGATACGTTTTTATTATGATTGTATAAAAAATGGAAAAAAAAAAATTTACAAATCATCCTCTTCATGCATTTGAACAGTCGTGTTCGGCTGATAAGAAGGAGCGTGGTAGTTTCTTTGGGTTAATGGGATATGAGAAGCAGAGCTAGCGTCTGTATCTTGTCTGGAGAACGTCGCAGGCTTGGGCGACATGAACGCATCATCTACCTTTTCTGTTCTTGGGTTCTCTGAAAAGTTGGAAGGAAATCGACTGTTCATATTCCTTGTTGATGAGTTATTGTTTTGGTTCATGTTGTTTAACTGTTTGACACGGTTTGCGTCGTCTAAAGATCGGAACACTTCATCATCAACGTAGTAAGCTTTGAATAACATTTCGAGCATCTGCATTCGTTCTTCCACACGAGCAATACGTTGCGACTCGCTTTCATCGATCTGTGTGATATCAGTCATGCTGAATCGATGATGGACAGGATGGACCAGAGGGATACCCGAATTGGTGATCTTGAACTTGGATTGAAGGCCACGAAGGAGAGAACGTTTCATCTCACCCACGCTCCATCGGTGAACAACGCCCCAAGGAGATCGAGGACGGAAACCAAAGAGCCAGGTCTGGATGGCGACTAAGAGACCAAAGATACCACCGACAAATCCAATAGCGTTCACAAGTGTGTATACCTTGACTTCCCTTTCGATGGTACGAACAAATTTACTCGGAATCACCGAGAGAATGCCCAGGTCGCCATGAGTCAGGTTGTAGACAGGATTGGGTGCCTCCGCACGGAAAATGGTATCGATTTCAGGAGTAGAATTGGTGATGGGTAAGAAACCGACGTAATTCCATCCCTTGGGTTGCAAGTATCGATGGTCGATAAGGGTGTAGGTCAATGAATTGTAAGTGAAAGGCTGGATTTCATAAACGTTCTCGGCCTGCAAGTCGTTCAATTCGGTCACTCTCCAGTTTTCGATGTCTGCAGGGTTCATGATAACCTCATTAGGAAGGCCATAGACTACCAAGTTGGGATCCATCTTTTGAGGATAGACCGAGACGTGAATACGAGCGTGGGTAGCGGCTGGGTCACCAAAGAAGGTGAAGAGCAGTCTAGTTCCATTATTGTTTCCTGAAGTAGAGGTAAGCACAAAATCAGAGGATGGCTTGAACAGGTAGCAAGCGACAGCTCCTAAGGCGTCTGCAAACATAGGCTGGAAAATGCTCATGTCTAATGGTTGTATATATTGATTGCAACTGTATCCAGCATTAGTGCTACAGGCGACACCCAAGGCTCTGATAGGGTCAGTTGCTGGACTGTAACTGGTTGGGAAACCGTCAAAACAGAATCGAACGTCTAAATAGAGTAAGTATACAAGGATATATTAGAGGTTTTCTTTGTTCTACCTGGAATTTCAACCGTCGCCGTAGCTTCTTCGATAGTTTGAGTTACATTCGGACTATCAATGGCTTGGCGAATAACAAAGGCCAAAAAGACAGCAAAGATGAACAACAAGATGATTTGGAAAATGATTCTTGTTGTTTCTGCCCAAAGAGGTTCACCGGTACTGATGTAAAATATGAGTATATAAAAAAGAAAAGGGGAAAATATACACATACCGCGGCTTCCAGATGTCTCTGTGTATACGTTTGATAAGCCATCTAACGTAGGACTGGAACTTCCAGAGTAAGAATAAAAGAATGATCACGACGACGACACAAGCGACAGTGACGCCTGCGATCAAACCAGCAGAAACAGAAGATTCTGGGGCTGCCTGAGCTTGAAAGTTTTGGAGCCATGCACCTGAATCAATTTCCCAAACATTGATATCGTTTATATAGCTATTCAGAGCCTCGCCTTTATATTAAAAATAAAGGAGTAAAGAAAAAATTAGAATGTGTCATAAGACGAGCATGTTACTATAGTTACCAAATGCTACTGTAAGATGCTTTCCATCTAAAATTCCAGCTGATGCATAAGAACGCCTAGAAGGAGGAATACCACTGACAGTAGGAAGAGACCAAGTCCAACTGGATGTATCCAAGATAGCTATGGCATTCAAATACATTCTATTTCTTTCCTGTTCTCCATTATCACCTATAATAAAGAATATGTTGATATCACACATGATTTTCTTTTTCTTTTTTTACTTGCCTCCAAAAATAATGATTTTGTTGTCCGAAGCTATTTTTAAAATAAAAAATTGACAAAATAAGAATAATTATAAAGAAAATGATTACTATAACAACTTACTGACAACTGCATTATGGTTTGCTCTTACTGAAGGATAGCTAGAACCAGCAGGTTTTACTGGTTGCATACTCCATGCGTTTGTCTTTGTATTGTACACTGTTACTTGGTTCATTGGCACTAACTCCGTCTTACCCTGAGGATTAACGTAGATACCACCCAAGATGACAATTAGACCATTGCTATTATTGGAAACAGGTGTTAAAAATAAGTAGATTTTTTTAGTGTCAAAAATTTTACCTTAGGTATGATGCTGTATGACCGTAACGTCTGATTGTGGAATCCTGCAAGAGTGTGAACTGGCCAGTGGTGATATCCAACTTGTATAGATCAGAAAATACACTGGTTCCATTAGCAGCGCCGCCACCATAGATATAGATACTGTTCTGTCCATCATAAGTGGCTGAATGAAAATAACGGTTGCCTGGTAAAGTGGAATTTGTACCATTATTTGGTGTATTGGATGGTGCAGCAGTCCAAGTTTGCGTGTCAAATGAATACGAATAATATGGGAGTGTCGATTGATTGTTGGCTGATTCTGTTAAACCACCGAGGAGATAAAAATTATTATTGTTTGCCATTACTGCTTGAGCATAAACGACGCCAGGGGGTGTATTTTTTTGTGGTAGAGTATTCCAAGTAAATGATGTCGTTGTTTGAGTCAAGGAATAGAATGTATTTGTAAAACGAGACGTTGGACTTTCTCCACCAAATAATAAAAGACTTGAATTTCTTTGTGCTGTAGCCATACCACCCTTAAAGGGTAGTTTACTCATAAACCCATCTGCGTCTCCAAAGAAATAAGCATAAGTATGAGTTATTAAAAGAAGACTCAGTAGTATTTCTAGCTTCATCTTCTATTGTGTGTCTTGTGAAAAAGAAAGAGAGAGAAAAAGAAAGAGAAAGAAAATGACAAAATATAAAAGGGGATATTTAATTAAAAAAAAATAACTAAAGCCCATTTGTGTATCACAGGAAAAAAGTTCTCGACTTTTGATATTGTTCATCTCTATTTAATACTTTAGTCATCTATTAATGCATAACATAACTATCAAGCGTTTGATTGTTCAAAAGGAAAGAAGAAAAAATTCATAACAATGGGACATTTTTAAAGTGGCTTTGTGTATCCTCAAAAGGAGAAAGAAAAAGATGAGTAGAACAAGCACATTCCTCTTCTCTCTCTCTCTCTCTGTTTAAAGGGGATGCTTGAATAAAGATATTCAAATAAGCATCGCCAACTTTAATAAGCTCTATTTGAAAAAGATGTGCTTGTTACTACGACGTTTAAATATATAATAAAACAGACATAATAAATGTGCCACTGATTGTCATGTATCAAAGTATATAAAAAAGTGTACCTTTTATCATTCAATATCTGTATTAAACTATCATTTCTTGGCAAATAGAACAACTTACTCTGTGAAATCCGTATTACGGCATAATAACAAATAGAATTACTGCCCGCTACCTGAATTGAGCTACGGTGTACCCAACATTTACCCCGCTTTCCTTTTCTTTCTCTTTTTTTCCTATACTCATGACACACAAAGGCTTGCAATCAACAGTTGATTCAAATGAAGCGATAAAAGAGAGTATAACGGTTGAAAAGGAAGTGACAGTAACTGAATCCAACACAACTGAGAATGATCCAAATGTAGAAAGTACTATTGTTACTACTACTACTACTACTACTACTACGACTGAGTCATCACTAGCGATGACAAGAAATAGTAGTCAATCTTCTGATCAAACAGTCATTGTATCCACTGATTCAATTCAGTCCCAACTGTCTCGATCCAATAGTCAAGATCCTATGTGGCGATCAAGAAGTGATCTTCGTATAATACAGACTAGAGCTGAGCTTATTCGAAATGCTTACAACATGCAAAGAAGACATACCAACATGGCAGATACCCCACTTAATACAACCCCCGTAGCAAGTAAGATTCTTTTAATTTTTTTAAATAACTCCTTCACTAAACTATTTTTATCTTAGAGCATGACATGGACCTCCTCCAATCATCCTCTTCCTTCTTTTCTTCAGACCGCAGCAGCTTTCAATTATTACAACAACAAAGCTCACTTGGCAGCCTTTCTGCAGATCAAGAGTTAAGTGAGAATCCAGATCCTTGTGGCTTTTCAATAGATGCAAATCAATCTACAAAGACCTCAAATGAAGAAGAATTGGATGATACAGCCAATGAGGATGAAGAAGACTTTGATGAGCCAAATGTACCACTTTCTGCTTCACTTTAAGGGACAAAAAAATGTGATTTATTTATACATTATTAGAAGATTTCATTTTTATACAAAAGCATATAGAAATAAAGTAATAAGAAATACTCATTTACATTGTTTTCTTAAGCAGTACGACCATGGGCAATGTTATCGCCCTTGACAGCTCTAGCTTCATTTCCTGTAAGCTTGCCAGCCATCTTCTCGAGGCCACCCTTGATCTTTTCACCAGCAGTGGGCTTACGGTCAATATCACTGGTGCTCGTAGGATGATCATCAGTATGATGACCAGGAGCAGAAGTACCAGTTGCCCCAGTACCAGAAGCAGCAGTAGGACCTCCAGAGACCATCGTATCATCACGTCCGCGACGTTCATCAATACCGCCCAAATTGCCTTGATGCCTTGAGTGGTGAGAAGCACCATGGTCACCAGCGAGGGCAGAACCTGTGTGGCCAGTGTGGCCAGTGTGACCTGTTTGACCTGTTTGACCTGCTTGGCTACCAAGACCAAGGCCTGTGCCTGTGCCTGTGCCTGTGCCTGTACCAGTACCAGTACCAGCACCAGTTTGACCTTGAGAACGAGATCCAGGTAAATCGCTTACATCAGATCTTTGTTCAGCTTCACCGAAACGACCACCTTCAGAACCACCACATCGGATGTTTTGAGTAGCAGTAACAGAAGGAATACCAGTGCCACCTGTGCGGTTGCCTTCAGAGGGATTGTACATGCCAGGAGCATTGTTATCATAGGATGTTTGGTCGACCTTTCTTGTGTCGGCAACAGGAGCGCCAGAGTAGTTCAAGGGATCATTACGTTCAGATGTGGTTCCTTGAGTACGAGTAGGAGCACTAGCATGTGTATAAGGGTCGTTCAGACCTGTAGCTGCAATGCCTTGATTTCCACTCAATTGATTGTTCAATCGGTCAGCACGGTCATGACGAGGGTTTGAGGGTTGCTCATTATTGTAAGGGTTGGTGTCATTGAAAGCGTTTGAATCTTGATTGTTATAAGTATTGTTGTTGTAAGACATTTTGTATGATAATGAAGATCGACAGCACCTCTCTCTCTCAATATTTATATGTTTTTCAGCAGTTATGCAATGACTTAGGATCTACGTCAGACTTCATGCAACTTTAAAGCTCACCATGACGTCCATTTTCAAAAAAGGGGAAAGCTTAAACTAATTTGGCTCATTTCTCGCATTATATGAACCTTTTAGCTTGATTGACTATTTGCATTATGTGAATCCATTAAGCTATTCCCACTTTCGTTAGAATAGACACTAAGGAACGTGCCAATCCTTTTTGCATTACCTTAAACTATTTCCTTATTTGAAATTTACTGGCAACGTCATCGCATCGTCGGAATCTTAAAAGCTCAAGAGTCCCCAATTGTGCAAAAATGAAAACATTTTGAGCAATGAGAGAAGAGAGGAAATAAAGTAAATGCAATCTAACCAAAATCAACCTTTTACGCCATTTTCTCCATTAGGCAAGAATGGAGTAAGACCTTATTATGCTCCAGGTCTTGGCGCAGGAAACTACACAAACATTGCAGTCGATCAACCTGGCGCTCCCTATTATACTGTAGATTACCCTGAAGACTTGATTGATTCAAGAGCTGCAGCCAGAGAGCTCATCAACTTTACTGTACTCAAATTTCTTACAACCGCTGTCAACAGTCCGTTTGAAGTGTCCAAGACGCTGTTACAGGTACAGTACATGCCACGTGAAGACTTGCCAGTAGCGAAGAAAACAACGGCTGTTCAAGAAGGCGAATCAGATATTGAGGATGAAGTAAATATTCATAAAAGAAAAGCTACAAACATGCTCTAATAGGAACATGGTTAGGCTGGTCCATATTCAGAAGAAGATGAGGAAGAAGACGAGGAGGATGAAGAAGAGCACTCAGGACGACGTAGACACCCTTCAGCTACAGATGATCCCTTAACAACAGGCGGTTCATTGGATATTGATGACCCCATCTTTAAAAAGAAGGTGCCTCTTAATGCAGACGGATACATTGTGCGTACAAGTGTCTATGATGATTCCACACGACCTCCTCATCAAATCAAGCCCATTGACGGTGGTGTCTGGCAGGGTATCGGAAGATTGTTGCATCATCCTCATGAAGGTGTGCGATCCTTGTTTAAAGGACAATTTACAAACTGGCTCTACGAAATTTCACACTTATTCCTGCAGCCAACACTGGAAGGCACATTGAATGATATGTTTGATCTCTATGATGACACAGTACCATTGGTGCACTTGGATAGTGTAGGTCCAAATCTAGCTACACTGGTAGCCAGTAATCTTATTGTTGGGATCCTTCTGAGTCCTCTTGAACTCATCAAGACAAGGTATTACATCATTTTCTATTTTTTACACACGACTCATTGCAGTATTTAGAATGATTGTACAGTCAGCATCGCCGCTTCAGCGTAAATACAAAGGACCTTTCCATGCACTGGCAACCATCTGGAAAGAAGAAGGTGGTTTCAAGGGTCTTTACTTTTCTCACAATTTCCTGCCCACCGTCTTGTACCACACCATCACTCCACTTTTCCAAAATATTACACCTTTGATCATTGACCGCGTGCTTTGCATCTCAGCAAGCGAATCGCCTTTCTTGTACAGTCTTGCCGAATTAGGATTAAATACACTGGAGATTTTGATCACACTGCCTCTTGACACCATCCGTAAGCGTATGCAGTGTCAGATCAGAACACGAACACCTGGGAATAAACGATTTGAACCTGTGGTAGCACTAAGACCCGTACCTTACACAGGCGTGATCAATGCTGTCTACTGTATAGCAAAAGAAGAAGGTAGTCCAAGAAAGAAGTCTAGAAAAGAAAATAGATACACAAACTGGAACGTAAGAAGCCTATATCGTGGATTTACTATGGAATGTACGTCAAATATTGTCCTATTCTTTTTGCACGCTATCAGTGGTGTTGAAGGTAAAAAGAAACAGAGGAAGGATAGGAATGATGGGAATAATAATGATCTTTTTTTTTTTATTTTAGATGATTATGAAGATTTCTAAAATGATAATGATAATAAACCTGGATTCATTTATCTAAAAGAACTTTCTCTTGATTCCTTTGTAAGCTTCTACGATCATAATGTATACAATGACAGAAGCAGCTGTCATACCCCATTCCCATGTAATAGGCTTATGCTTAAAGACGTCTGTATTCAAAACAGGAACATAAAGTGTAATGACCAAGAGAACAAGTCCAAACAAAGTACTCCAGAAAAGATACTTGTTTTGTTGACCAGTTAAGGCAGACCATGTCCATGTTGGATTGCGAAGGTCACGACAGGTGAAGCCATGTACAAGAATGAGGATAGTAAGCGTCGCAAAGAGAGCACCACGCGCACGAAACACTTCGTCACACGCTTCAGAGTAATAATGATTACAGCCTGCCCCAAGGTTACCCGTTCCCCAACCATAGACAACAACAATAAAGTTCATCAGACAAATGATACCAATGGTGACACCATAAAAATGAATGTCTATCAGATTAGAGTAAGAGAATAGGCCATCCTTTCGACTACGGGGAGGCTGAAGCATTTGGTCCTTGTGAATAGGTTCCAGGCCTAAGCTCATAGCTGGAGGAGAACTAGTGATGATATTGTTGAACAAAATCTGTACAGGTGACATGGGAAAAACAGATTCACCATTAGCATCCACAAAGGCAAGTCCCAAAAGTAAAGGTGTCAATTCAGCTACATTTCCAGATACCATATGCACCACAAAGCGTGCAACATTTCCAAACACACGGCGTCCTTCTTCAATTGCCTTGACAATAGTCGCAAAGTTGTCATCGACCAGGACAATGTCTGCAGCTTGCTTAGCAACATCAGAACCATTTTCACCCATAGCAATACCGATATCTGATTCTTTCAAAGAGGGACTATCGTTTACACCATCACCTGTCATGCCTGCTATTTTCTTACGTCGATGGAGTGCTTCAATCATTTTAACCTTTGTGTCTGGGCTACAGCGTGCAATGACCAAAGGAAGATCAGGAAGTGCGTCGATTTGTTCGACAGAGAGTTTATCGAATCGTTGAGCAGACATGACCAAATCTGTCTTTCCATCACCAATATGAGGTTTAGCTGCGGCTTTAGCGCGTCCGTACATTTCATCGTCTTCGTCAAGGCCATAAGTAGCAGGCAAGATGCTGACTTCGCGTGCAATGGCTGTAGCTGTTGCAATGTGGTCACCGGTAAGCATATGAACAGTAATACCTGCCTTGTGACATTCGTCCACGGCATCCTTGGATTCAGCTCTTGGAGGGTCATAGATACCAACGAGTCCGAGGAATATCATCTCTTGTTCAATGTATTCTCGCGAAAACGTGTCAGATGTCACTTGACCTTCGTGCTTGACGCGACGGTAAGCGAGGGAAAGAACACGAAGACCGCCTTTGGCCAAAGCTTCCACATTAGGAAGCACAAGTGCTTGAAGTTCTTGGCTTGACATGAATTCGATATCATGTTCATCAGACATTTGTACGCCAACACAACAGTCGAGAACACGCTCGGTGGCGCCTTTCAGAAAAGCAATAGATTTACCATTAGGAGCACGACAGAGAACACTCATACGCTTAACTGAAGAGTCAAAGGGATACTCGGCAACAAGTTCCCAGCCCTCATCAGAGTTGTTTTTCTTGATTAAGCTTGGTTTTCCATTTTGAAGTTTATGTGCAAATACTTGAAGGGCAATCTATCATAGAAATGTTTAACAGGCTTTTTTTTTATCATATGCTTTAATTACCTCTGTAGGGTCTCCAATGCCGCTCCATTCGTTTGTTTGCTTGTCTTTACGAACTTCACTCATGTTACATAAAGCTGCTGTGTTAACCAATGTCTGAAAACCTTGATCCATATTTTCCCTGGTGACTATAGTATCACTAGATTCTAGTTTAACTTGACCTTCTATTGTAAAACCAATGCCACTAACAGAATAAAACCCAGCATTTGGCCTCCAAAGCCTTGTGAGGACCATCTTGGATTGAGTCAATGTACCCGTCTTATCAGAGCAAACGTTGGTGACGGATCCGAGTAGTTCTAAAGCAGCTAGACGACGTACAAGTGCCTTGCTTTTAGCCATACTGTATACACCAAATGCCTGTGTGAGTGTGACAACAGCGACAAGACCTTCTGGAATCACAGCAATTGACGTAGAAATAGCGTAAAGAATGACTTCATCGTTAATATGGAACTTTGCGGCACCGAATACGATAATAATGGAAATAATAGCAACAGCAAGTAAAACGAGGGCCATGCGATCAAGTGACTTTTGAAGAGGCGTCTTTGTGCTATCACCACTATCGAGCAATCTTTTTGCAATTTTACCAATTTCAGTTTGCATACCAGTAGCAGTGACAATGGCCTTTCCTCGGCCCTTTGTCAGGACTGTGCTAGAGTAGCCCATATTGATGCGATCGCCTAGCGGAACATCTTCCCCTTGAATAGCGTCTGTACTACAATGTTATAAATACAGTTAATAGAATATTCTATAAAGGAATTGTATTTTCAACTAACGCTTTGTTAACAGGAACACTTTCGCCTGTCAAGAGAGCTTCATCAACGTCCATATTGAATGCTCTAAAAAGAAAAAGATTTAGATTCTTGTCTGTTTAGGAAAGTAAAGTAACTTACTCTATAATTCTGCAATCAGCCCCTATAACATCACCACTCTTCAAGATTAGAATATCGCCTGGAACAAGCTCACGTGTAGGAATAGTCTTTTGATGACCATCACGAATGACTTGACTGGTTGGAGAAGCCATTTGTCTCAAAGAGTCCATTGTCTTTTCAGCCTTGAATTCTTGCATAAAACCCACTCCGGCGTTAATAAACATGATGGCACAGATAACACCACCTTCTACATAGTCTTTAAAGACAAAAGATACGACCTATTGATGTTAGATACAAAGAGCTCTTTTTTGCCGCATGGGCCAATGATATTTACCATAGCTATAAGCAGAATTAAAACCATAACGTTCATGAACTGCTTGATCATCAATTTAACTGGGTTAACGCCACCTTCTCCTTCCATTTCATTGTAGTGAATACGTCTTTCTTCTATAGCAGATTCAGCTAAACCATCATTCAGATCAGACTTCAATAGTTGTGTAACAGTATCAAGATCCATTGCATGATAAGGAGGACCTTCGGATCGTTCCAATTGATCCGTACTTCTTCTTTTTCTTTTGACAAGGTTCATTTTACTCATCAAGACACTCCGGATCGACTTTGTATCAAAATCAGAGGAGCTCTGTCCTGTAGACGAACGAAACAATGTCTTATGCGAGTGTTTTTCATGTTTTTGTGGTTCATCAAACTGAATTGTCTGGTTATTGTTATTACGCGTTTGATTAAGATCCATCAAAAGTTTAATAAATACAGAAGAAATGCATCATCCTTTTATATCTTTTTATTTTCTGTCAAAAACCCAGTTTTTTGAAATTGGAAAACTGAGAAAGGATGAGGTCCCATGATATGCAACGGGAATGATTTCATTGGCGGAATGGAAAAGATAGAACATGTTTTTTTTCTTTTTAACCTTTTTTAACTGAAACACAACTCTAAGATACAATGCTGACAATGTTTAATTGATGTTTCGTTATGTCTGTTTACTATTTCTCTCTGTTCATTGGTCTAATTATCAGGCAACCGGTGATAAATCAAAACTAGATCATTGTCCAATTCCCTAGTAAAAACATAATCTTGCTAGAGTGAATATCTAAATGACGTTTAAGCAGATCAATGCTGTATAATCAACAATTACACAATTCAAAAACATACTGATCTGAGCTTACTTATTGCTTTTGATGTATTCGTCATATTTTTAATATAGAAAATTTAAGGAGCGACCTAGCTTTTTAGAAAACAATAGCAACTCTTTCGGAAAATAGGAACGCAACGTGCGCAAGGCAAAAACCCCTCATTGTCCCCCTTCCGAATGTCATGAAAGAGATGAGTGGAGAACAAGTCACAAATATGTGACTTGGTTTGTTTCATTCTTCGTCTCCTCTTTTTGTTGCTGGCTTTTTTTTCCCAGTTGTCGTTTTTGTCTTGCATTCTGCGCAAATGTACAAACCTACAGGTAATGAAATATAAAGAGCCCTTCAAAGGGACTTATTTATTGATTAATGCTTATAAATAGGCACAAACGTAACTCCATTAGGAACTAAAAGGCGCTTTGGCGATGCACCTAATGGAATCAAAGATGATTCTAATGAAAAGAATTCTGCTTACGCAAACTCAGGTAAAACAAAAAAGAATAAAGTTCTCTTCATAATCTGACCTACTGATACATCCAATAGATCAATCTGGCTCCCCTAACTCTGCTGCGGCTGATTCAACTCCTAAAAGAAAACGTAGAAGTCGCTGGGGAGATGAACAAAAAATCATCATCCCAGGATTACCTACTGCTATTAATAAAATAGACAAGGAACAATCTGAAAAGTATCTTTGTAAGTATTGTAAACAAATGACAAGACTTTAGATACTAAACAATAATCCATAGTGCAAATTCGACTTGAAGAAATTAACAGAAAATTACGTACTGGTGACTATTTACCAAGTGAAACTAGAGGGTAAGAAAAAATAAATGCAAGAGAGATTACAGTTTTAACCGTTACTTAATACAGTCGATCACCATCACCAGAACCAGTTTATGATGCAAATGGCAAGCGTGTGAACACTAGAGAAGCAAGATATAAGAAAAAACTTGAAGACGAGCGTCACAGATTAATCGAAATCGCCTTGAGGACAATTCCTAATTTTCGACCTCCAATTGATTATAAGCGTCCTACGAAACTACAAGAGAAAGTCTATATTCCTTCTAAAGAGTTTCCTGACATCAACTTTATTGGTCAGCTAATTGGTCCTAGAGGAAATACATTAAAGGGTATGGAAGCAGAGTCTGGCGCAAAAATCAGTATTCGTGGTCGTGGCTCAGTAAAGGAAGGCAAATCAAGAACAGACGCTGCCTCGAATGCAGCCCAAGAAGAAGATTTACACTGTCTTGTAACCGCAGATTCTGAAGATAAGATTAAAAAGGCTGTTAAGCTTATTGAAAAAGTCATTGAAACAGTAAGAAATTACACATAATATCTTGATTTAGTATTAATTCTTTAATAGTCTGCATCAGTTCCTGAAGGTCAGAATGAGTTGAAACGAAACCAACTTCGTGAATTAGCAGCACTGAACGGTACATTACGTGACGATGAAGCTCAGACTTGTCTTAATTGTGGTGCATCTGGACACAGACGTTATGAATGTCCTGAAAGACAAAACATTACATCAACATTATCCTGTCACATTTGTGGAGGCATGGGACATATTTCTCGTGATTGTACACAGCGTAACAACCCTGAATTTGCAAATCAATCCCATGAACGTGATAGCCAGTTAGATAGTGAATACATGAACCTGATGGCTGAGTTAGGAGAATCTGTACCTGATGGTGCTAACAGATCTGTAAGTAACCAATATCTTTTTGCTTTCATCACATTAATTTTATCATTTCCTTGTAAAGCATGCTGCACCTTGGCAACGTCCTGGTGGAACTGCCCCTCCATGGCAACAACGTGCTGCTGCTCCCGCTGCCCCTGCTGCTGCTGCTGCTGCTGCTCCTTGGGCAGCTGGTGCTGCCGCTCCCGTTCCCGCTCCACCCGGCGTAGGCGATGCTGCTGCTGCTGCTCCTTGGGCTGGATATCCTGGCTACGGCGCGCCACCCGCCGGAGGTGAATATTATGGTTATGGTGCTGATGCTTACAACGCTTATGCTGCATATTATGATCCATCTCAAGCACCTCCACCTCCACCTGGTGGATCAGCACCTTGGCAACAAGCTGCAGCACCACCTCCACCTGGCGAAGGCTGGGTAAGTTCATGTTTGAAACTAAGAGATAAAATGAGTTATTAACATGTTATTCTTTTATTAGGGTGTTCCTCCCCCTCCTTCTGAACCCGCCCCACCCCCACCACCATCATCTGATCCTATTCCTCCTCCTCCTTCTGACTAAGATGCAGTGCAATTCTTTTATGGCTAACAAATACCACAAAAGCTACTCAAGTTTTCTTTAATATAAGTCTTTCTCTTTTTTTTAAATATAAAACATTAAACAGAAATCGAAAATCATTAACCTCAGATCAAACTAACCTTGTTAATAGCTAATCTAGCTTTACAGAGAGTTGAATACCTTCGTTGAAATAACTCTATAGCCATTTTATAGTTGTATACACTTTATTCAGAAATTACTCGCGTACAATTTAAAATCAATAATAACAACTACACCCAAGTGATTTTGGTTATCAATCTTTTCTTTATTGTTTCCAACTTGACAGCGTATATTATATAAAAATGATCTTTGTCTTTTTAATAGATATAAAAAGAGATACTTGTAATGTGGCCAGCTCTATAAATAAAAGTTGTAAGATATCCACAATAAATAATCTTTGATCTAAGATTTTCTTTTTCTTTGGATAGCTATTTCCTTAAATCTATACTCTAAGAAATGAAATAATGCATAGAGGCTGACTATATGTTATTCTTATATAATACGACATGCTCAATTATTGACCATGGTTAATGCATGCAATAATCCTGTTGTTGTATATAAAATGATGCTGTTTATAATAATAAGCTTTCTTTTTTTTTTTCGTCTTAATTCATAATAAAGAAATCATGTAGAGGCTTATCAACATACATTTGTATTTTTTCTTTGGTTATTCTTTCGACTATATCAAAAACATATAAAAAAAGGAAGCGAGAAAATTATCAAACATAAGTTTAAAAGGGGCGTCTATACGTTAAGAAATATGAACATCAATCTTTTACTTGAAGATCATCTATTGATTAACAGAGAAAACTTTTCGCCTTAATTTTGCTTTTGGTGTTAACCTTAAGACTGTCACATACATTAAGTGATCGCCATTTTCTAAAAGATATATCCCTTGCTTTTAAAGCTTACTATTGGATATCGCTGCGTTATAAAACCATATCACGTGAAAGTCACGTGAAAATATAAGAATATATATTTTTTTGATTTTAACAGATCATGTGACGTCGCTTTGGCGGAGTGGTTAACGCGGTGGCCTGCTAAGCCATTGTCCTTTGGACGCGCAGGTTCGAATCCTGCAG
>JAMYHX010000411.1:0-38807 GCA_025529335.1 Rhizopus sp. PT2906
AAAGAACATCAAGAGTGTCATTTAAACGAATTTAAGTATATTAGTGAATTGCCTACTTTAAAAACTGCACACTTGACGTCATTTTTACTAGCTGCCTCTACATGTCTACAAAACTATCAAAGAATCCATAACTACTATTGTCAAGATAAATGGTATGTCGCTCTCTTACATGGTATGTATTTTAATAACGCTGCGTATGGCATAGGTTTCAAAAGCTAAAATTCAAGACTTATATAAACAACCAAAAAGGAACTCAAGAGATTGTTAAAAGACTCTTTGACAACAGCAAGAAGTATGGTATATCAAGTACAGTTAGCGCTAAAAATCAAAACCCAAACAAAAGCAAACATGTACCTCTACCTCCTGCTGACCTCCCTTCCTCCTCTCAAACGGAGGCAGATCATTGCATTCGAAAATAGTTCTTTTTGTTCAAGTATGAAAGGAAAACGAGCTGCACCTATTAGACGCATTACTGAAGAAATCAAACGAAAATACAAACAATCCAATGGGGGGGACCGAATTTGTTTCGGTTGACGAGTATTTAACGAGTCAGATCTGTAACAAGTGCAAATACAAACAATTAAACAATATCTCAATTACTGGATCAAAGCGAAGAGTACACTCTGTCCTCAAGTGTGAATCTTGTGGTACGGTTTGGAATCGTGATGTGAATAGTGCATTAAATATATATGGTATCTTTGTTTACAAATCAAAACACGATAATGAAAGTCCTGCCCCCTTCAAAAGGCCTTCAGAAGATTAACGGTGCTCCCTGGATTAATGCGCTGTCCATAACGGCAGTGCATTCCTTAACGCCTCGGTAAGTATAAAATGAATAAGATGTTATTCTTTATTCATTAGTCTTCTAGTTACTACACAACTATACGCTAATAAAAACTAAACATGTTATGGAGGGTATAAATAATGGAGTCATTTGCCATTCAACACAAGTATAAGAACTCTGTTCATTCGCTAATATCTAATGTCAGTGATAGTTAACTTCTTTGAATGGTCAAACCTCTGTGTGACGGGCATAGTATATACATTCTACTTTTCATTTCTTTATCGTACGTCAAAATAGAATAACACTGACAACATCCAATTCAAATAGCTTTGGATTCCAATTAAAACATTGACCACAAAAAGAGAATGAAAACAAACTTTTAAGAAATGACCTTGAAATACACCATTTATTTCGATTTCTTTATGAGCTTAGCAATACCATCACAAAACGCTTCTAGTTCATCAGCATTTTTATCTTGCACCATTTTCATAAACTCTGGAGTTTGACAAGCCTCTGTCAGATACTGGACGATCGTCTTTAAGCTTTCTTTGAGTATGGTTGAGAAGGGCCAAGTATCTGATGATATCCCGCCATCTCTTTCGATAGGATCTCTACACTGTCTATACAGCCAAACCATACCTTCCAAGCAAACCATGCGCTCATCACTCGATTTGGTTTCCATCTCCTTAATATTGTTGACAACCCAATTCTCACAAAGCGCCTTCACAATCGTGCATCCAAATCGATCTGATATCTGAAGGATAGCAACAACATGGGTCCATGAGGTATTGGCGAGGACGCGGTCAGGCGATAATAATGCCGTTTTTGAATCTTCATTGACTTGATGAATGATTTGGACAAGATCTTTGAGACTATGATACGTCACGTCATGGAGAGGAATAAGCGACATGCCAGACTCGACGTATTCGCTACTGAGGAGAGCTCGGAAGATAGGGGAGACGGCGCGTAAGAGAGGACGACAGCCAACAACCTGCTGCTGATCGTCTGTGATAAAGGCCACTTGGTCTTGCATGTTGTCAATCGGCTGAAAGTCATGCTGCTGAAAGCCTTGCTCATTCCTGGTTGCCACAGAGCTGACCTGATCATACCAAGCAGGCGCAAATTCCATCGCAAGTATTTCAACAACCTGAGCAGCCGCGTTCCGCCGTAGGGGTGTGATGACTGTATCGAGTCGGTTGGTATTTGTTACGTCTTGTTCATATTCCAAATTGTAGACCAACATCTGACAGATCGAACCAAACACACTTTTTGAATTATCTTCACTTTCGAGTCCAAGAGATGCGTTCCATTCGGACGAGGACGGTGCGCCGAGGGTTGCATAACCGATCGCCACTGCGGTCATTTCATAAAGTTTCAACGCACTGTCGTCCTCTGTCTGCGCGAATCGGTAGAGCTTTTGAAAGTCGTCCATCTTGTGCTGGTATAGACTAGCGCAAATCAATTTGTGGTTATCGTTATGGAGTCTGGGCCGTTGCACTATGGCCTGAAAGAACAAGGTGTAGGCGTTGCTCAGGATGGGCGCTTGAATATTGCTCCCTGATTCAAGTATACGAATGGCTGCACCTCGTAGAGACAAGACGTATTGGCGCATGACAGCCGTGTTGTTTTCGCTTGGAGCATTTGTTTCTTCCTTTAGCCTATCTTGCTTTTCTTCAACTTGGTCTAACAATGTGTTTTCCCAGTGGTCGTTATCCACTGTTGCCGTCGATTCCGCAAACGAACCTAGGGTGACAATAAGCTTGCACAGATTGGGTAACGCCATATCGTATTCAATCACCTGGCGTACACAAAGAGGGTATATTGAAGCCTGTTCCAACAGGATAGAAGCCAGGGCCATAAGGTCCTTGTCCGAATGCAGATGCATATGAATATCATGAACCTCAGCGATCCTTGCCTGACGCGCCCATGGGAACAGAATGGGCAAGGTTAGAGAGGTAATAGAGTCTTCAGACGAGAGCCACTGGCGCATCGAGCTTTCATCATACCGGAAAGACAAAATGACTAGTAGACATCCCTTGATGATCTTGTGGTATCCGTCCATAAAATGCTTTTTATAGTCAATTGATGTACCAAGCAAACTCTTGATTTTGACAAACAAATCAGACGTGTCCCTTAGACGTACACGGATAAATGCTGCTCGACCTGTCAAGGTGGCGATCAGACGAACAAATTTGGCGTACAGTGTCAGAAGTGAAGGAGCCGCCTGCAGACGATCACCCATCGGCAAGAGGTCAATCAGTTCAAGCACGTTGCATTCGACCAGCCTCTCGCACGCTTTTGCATTGTGCTTGGCTACCAACTCAAGAGAGACAAAGGCACGATCAGCTTTGTACAACGTTGCTGTCTCTTTCACCTCGATTGACCGTGCTTCTTCGTCGCTCAAGCCGGCTGCAAACTCGAGCCCTTGTTTCGCCAGTTGGATTGTTGGAGACCATATGTATTCAGATAATACTGTCGGTGAATTTGAAAAGACTTCAATCGCCTTGGGATCGTGCAAGAAGAAGACAACGAGTTTCATCAGTCGTGGGACCAACGGAGACTGATCAAGTTGTTCAAAATTGTGCACCAACAACAGAAATGATTTCAAGGACCAAGCAATAAAGTATACCTTGGGCATAAGTCTGTCTTGTGGGTATAGCTGGATATAGTGTATATAGATATCGAGTAAAAATGCAAAGAAATGCTGATGTTGGTCCCATGTAGCCTTGTCGACCATATAGCCACGCTCTTCGACCTCAATGCAAAAGTGTGGGTTGAGCCAGTCCGGAAAGACCTGCTCGGTTATCACACCTTGGCAGAGAAAGGCAACAAAAAAGCAGGTCAAATAATGCACCATTTTGTAGACGACTGTATCGTATGATGGCACTTGAGGCAGAACATCTGCTGTGGTGAGTGATAAATTTAGCAGTCTAAGCAATGTCCGTTCCTCTTCTGGAAGGGTTGATGAAGTCGACTCAGTAAAGATGTGCTGATGACACCATTTTTGTGATAAGAACATGAGCAGTCCAAAACAATGCTGCTCGGTCGTTGAGCTCGTCATTCGCTTACGCATCTCGGTCGATAGAACTGAGCATTTGTAGACGACGTTGGTTAGGTAATACATGATCAATGCCAAGTTTTTAGAGAGCGGTCCTGTATAGGTCATATACCGACGACTCACAGATATCCAAAGACTCAACAACTGACCGTTCTCTTGGGCATACGCCAGCACGGCGCTCTGCTTGCTTTCCTTTTGAACAAGATGATCCAACAGCCTACATGCCATCGCTGCTTCATACAGCTCCCGTTTTTGCACACTGTTGTCATCCAAGCTTTGCTTGTCAAAATCTTTCAGGACTGTATTTGTAATCACCTGTGGCATGTTAAGATCAAGCAGCTCCTGTCTATAATACTCACTCTGCGCTAATAATCCTCGAATACAATAAAACCGCACGGCTGCCGCAGTGTTTGGACAAGCCAACAATTGAGCTATCCGTCGCACGCCGTGTTTATGCTGAACAAGGCCCAAGATAGTCGAGGACGTTACAGATTCCAAAAGGTTGCATATAAACTTGACAATCATT
This sequence comes from Rhizopus sp. PT2906, assembly GCA_025529335.1. Lineage (NCBI taxonomy): Eukaryota > Fungi > Mucoromycota > Mucoromycetes > Mucorales > Rhizopodaceae > Rhizopus > Rhizopus sp. PT2906. The sequence continues at coordinate 4,369 of JAMYHX010000411.1, forward strand.
TGAAGTTGTGCTTCATCGTTGGGACTGTCTAATAGGCGTAGAATCCAAGCAATGCAGGAACGAAATGAATGTAATTTGAGGATCGTCTCTTGTAGCTCTGATGGGCTGATGCTATGTGTCAGGATGTAGTCTAGACACCGGATCAGCTTTGTTGTTGACCATTTCTTATTGTTGCCTTTTGCATAACTGTACCATTTGTTGAATGTATGATCTAGTATTTTGATGGAAGCCATGGCAAGATTAGCTTGACATGTGGTTGCAGCTGACGAATAAGGGTTGTTGATAGCATGGTAAATAGCAGTAAGGCTGAGCTGTGACGATTCCATAAAAATAGAGAGAGAGAGAGAAGAGATACACACAAAAAAAAAGAGGGAAAAAGTTATGCAATTCGGGTAATTTCCTTTTTAGTTTTATTGCTAAGAATCTCGTAGTTTACGTACGACTTGTAGATACTCGGTGATATAGTCTGATCTGTGTATTAATTCATAAATCTTGTAGGCATTTTTAAACCAGTCCTTTTCAGAGACTTGCCCCTTTTTACCCGACTTTCTTGGTGCAGCAGTAACTTGATCACGAAGTTCGCAGGCAAGGATATCAAAGGATTCGATGGTGTTGTCTTGCTGGTCTGGGAGAAAAAAGATGTTGATGGTATCAGGAGTGATGAATGAAGGCAAGATGCTGCCTAATTGAACCAGACCCTGCATTTTGAGTTGAGATTGTTTAAAGATAGTCCCAAGTGCTGTTTGAAGGTTCATGTATTTTTCAAGAGTAAAATCCTGGCTCTTGCATTTATTGCAAACAAATACTGTAGAAAATATTAGATGGGATAATGAATATTCTTACTTGATTACCTATATCAGGATAGTAGTTCATATCCTGTTGACCTGTCAATAGTGGATAATCAGGTATATTAAACTTGAGTGCCTCTGCTCTTTGTATTAGTTGTAAAATATCCAAGTCGATCTCTGGTTTATCATTCACAACAAGAATAACATGACAAACAGATAGCAGAAAAAGAACTGTGTATATGCTCTATAGAATGTTATTTTGTATTCGTGTTATGGATCCTCTTCTAATAACTTACATCCATCTCTAACCAAACATCTGGATTTAATCCATCCAAGTTTTCCGTTCTTATCACTTTTTCCAACACCGACCAACTGAGGACTGGCTACAATGCGTCAACATCATAAAAAAGCAGCATTGAATAACTCACCTCTGTGTCTAACAGTATGGCTCTTTCTGGAGTCACGTACATGTCAATACCTTCTGTTTTATGTCCCGATATCAGAAACTGATCACAGGGTTGTGTTGAGAATACCTACATCTTTTGTAAATTATAAGAACAGTAACTTGTTTTTTTTTCTTTTACTTGATCTAATTGAGCAAATTGAGACAGGATGGTTGATTTGCCTACACCTTGTTTCCCAATGATGCCAATAACAAAATGTCCAGGGTAATCTGTCAAATTCTACTTTATTAGTTTAAAATGTTGTCCTTTGAACGCAAATTTACTTTTAAAATGGCATCCGTGTTGAATTTTGCAGGTCGTCTCATGAATGGAATGACTGTATCTTTTGCTTCTTCTTCCTTGTCCTCTGTCGACGTAGGCTTACTTTCTATTCTTTCACGTCTGTCAAGAATTATAGGTGGAGCTCGTGTGAATGCTGCTTGTTTTCGACCTCTTTTCTTTGTCTGTCCATTATCTGTCATACTTGAGGGAAAAAAAAAAGGAATACCAAAGTTCATTGTCGTATAAAAGAATTTAGTTTCGTTCCGCCTTTTTGTTGTGATGAATCCATCGTGGCTCATTTTTGTGTATGCTTTTATTTCATTCTACGTGTTTTTAGAGATGCTGAGCACACGGCTCGTATGCCAGGTAACGATTGTCCCCCAAACATATACGTAGCATTAGAAGATTTGCTTTGATGAGCTTTGGGTTCCTTTTTTTTTTACAATGAGTGATCCTTTTGGTGTTACCCTTTTAAGCATAGTTTCACAAAATAGAAACTAGTACATGTATAAATATGCATATAAGGATCATTACTATGAGAGTTTATAAAGATGATGGCAGTTTATCAAAGAGATTGATGATTTGTCTGAACTGGTTCGAAACTTTTGAGTCTATTCAATCATCCTTAAGTGACAATCTATGCAATTTTATCAATTGCACCAGTCAAATACTCGCGTTTGAGATTGATGATGACTTCTACAAGCTACGAGTACACTATGGTGCTCATCCATTCTGTGACCAAATTCTTGTATGTAACACCTTTGTGGTTCTAGCCACTATGAAAAAAAAAAACAGTAATAATAGATTGCCAAATATCTTTTGTACAACGCAGGCTGTCCTTCATTTTCGCTTCCCTCTTGATCTTGCTCTTGCTCTTTCCTTCTTTTTGAATGTTGGTTGTTTTTCACATGCGCTGCCAACATCACGTTGCATCGCTTCCAATAGAGATCCAAAAGAATCATACCGCTTTAACTTATCATAGACAGAAATAGCTTCCAATATTCTCCACTCTTTCGGAGCGGTTTGAAAAAGTAATCGATTGGTGCTTTCATGATAAAGCACTAATGCATTGATAATAAAAGCGCGTTGAAGAAAACTATTGGAAATCATTCGTGGAAATGAATTTACACCATGAAGTAATTTGAAATCAAGCTTGAAAAATTTGAACTCTGAGAGCATGACATCAGATATATGACGAATAAAAAGTATACTTTTCTGTTATTTCTAGTATTAATGCCTTCGTTTGACGAGTACACTCACTCACACCAGCACCTAGCAGAACAATGCAATAGTAATAAGTTTACTTTTGCTATTAGATCATTTCTATTCTAATAATCGGTAGTAAAGCTTTTATAGTAGTAGATAATCAAGGAATAAGGCAATCATTAAACATTAATATTAATGATCAGGTTATACGTGTAAATATAAAATGGATGAATGGTTTGTCGAAAAATATCTTATTTTTTTTTGTATCTTTTAGAGGAATACACAGATCTTTGCTTTGGATAAGTTTTTTGAAAGAGCGGCTGGTCAGTTCTGTTTAAATAGCCTTCATCGTTTATTTTCATGGCTCTTTGACATCCTCTATGACTTTTTTGATTGTATGTGGGTAACATAGTATTGTGGGTGTCCTCATGGGTAGCTCGATAACAAACTATGGGTCCTTCCTTCCTTCGAAAATGAACCTTTTGTGCCTCAAGTCTATGGGTAGCATGGCGTTGCGGGTGTCCTTCTGGGTAGCTCGATTCACAAGCCGTGTGTCCTGTAGCACAATATGTTTCGGTCAATACGATGTCTCCCATGGTTTCAAACAGTAAGCTTCAAAGCACTATTGATCAGCTTGAATAATTAGGTAATATGTACATATGTGTGAACTACTGCTTGTCGACAAAGATGCTTCATTCTTTTTTTTTTTATCTTTAGATACGCTATCTTGTGGATATGATCTTGATTTTTGGCTGATTATAATGTGTGATCTGATTTTTATAGTTAAAAAAAACCATAGGTAATACCAACATATGTGTAAAAGAACAATATGTATAATCAATTAAACGAACATGTATAAAGTAAGAGTCAAGAGGCAGTAGCTATCCTGGAAACTCATTGAGACCATTCAAGATAAGATAAAATGCTACTAGAAAAAACAAGCGTTCGTGGATGAAAGAATTTAGCATTTATTTAGACTATTCAATATGTTTCGAGAAAGCGTAAAAAATGTCAAATAACAGAAAATAATAGCCATAATTTAAGTCATATATATGATACTAAATGAATTCTAATATGTAAAAGAAACTGGGTAAGCAAATTATAGTCTAATAAGCAAGAAAAAATGTATAAAGGAAATGATACATATTAGCCTGCATTTGTCCTCTTTGAGGCAACTTTTACGGGCTTTGAACCCAGTTGACTTTTTTGTTTTCAGTTGGTTGTTTTTTCCAATGGCTTATTCCTCATATAAGAAGAATGATTAACCAAAGTTTCAAGAACAATATTGGGATTGTCGATAGTTGACATGACATCTTTCATAGGATCATAGGTCAATTGACCGTTTTTATTATGAATACATTACAAGAAAAAGATAATCAAAAGCTTCCTCAGGAAAACTAAGAGGGGACGTTTTTTATTCCTATGGCAGCGAAAACTTATTTCTGATTGGACGACATCTTGTTCCTGTGAGAGCGAAATTTAACTCCTGATTGGCCAACATTTTACTTCTAATAAAGCGACATTTTACTTCTGATTGACCAACATACTGTACCTATAGCTTTTATCGATGAATGCATGTCTCTTTTATACATTGTATATTTATTAAAAGGACAAGTATAATGTCATGTAATAGTACCAGTGTTCAATTATCCAGAAGGTTCTTGCTCTCTCATTAGTAATATAAATCTGACTTTTAGTGTGTACCTACAGCAACTCTTTTCGGAAACACTTTTAAATCTGGCTCCGTGCGTTTATTTTTAGTCTTTTTCTCTTTATTTTTGTATACTTAGAATGACCAAAGTTATCCATATTGGTAATCATATCCTATTCATCATATATAATAAAACCAACACTCTATAGTTATCGTCAAGTTTAAGCCTGAAGTAACAGAAGAAGTCAAGGAACGAGTAGGTAGCGAAATCCGTGCCTTAAAAGACAAGATTCCCGAAATTATTTCAGCAACGGCTGGCAAGAACTTTACAGACAGATCCCAAGGATTTGAATATGGTACGTATTTTGTTTGTATTCAATATTACACGTATCTCATGTCTTATTCACTCAGGTTGGGTCGTTGAGGTCAAGGACAAAAATGTAAGTTTTTTTTTTGTTTATAAAATGTAGATTACTAATCCTTCCCAAAAAAGGGTCTCTCTGTGTATAACGATCACCCTGCTCACTTGGAATTTGTTAGTAAGAATAAGCCCTTGATTGCTGATCTTCTTGCCTTTGATTATGAAGTATAAACAATAAACTATGATTTTTTATTATTATAAAAATATTTATACAAAATTAAGCAATATTGGTCGTAGACGACGCAGGTGAGGCACCAAACATCTTTCTATCATTAAATATATTACCAAAAGGAGATGCCGTCGTTGGCGTCACCGTGTTCTTGCCATCAAAGGCTGAAGGGGAATCAAGTGGTGTTTTTAAGGTCATCTTTTTGTTAAACTTTTGGCCTGTGCGTTCTGATTCCCAGTCCTCCCACTTCTTCATCACCAATCGAGACGGGTCAAATTTACCTTCAGCGTCACCGTGGCCCTTGTCTTTCTTTTCACCTGCCACGACACGAGTAGCACCCCAGGAGAAGTCGTCAAAGTGCCAGAAGGAATATAAAGGCAAAATCAAATTCCAGATGGGTAAGGCAATAATGTATACTACGGTTGTGTTAGTCTTTTTCTATAAACAATAAAAAAGTGAACCTACCAAACATCCAGAGAACATAAATGAGTTTAAAGGTAGTAATAGCGATCAAGACGGCAGGAAGACCGAGAATGACGATCAATAAGGCCAACGACTGCCATTGAGGGTTACTTGAGACGGCTGTATCTATGATCAAATATATGGTCATGACGATAGCAGCAGGTAAGACCAAGGTACCAATAAGGTCGACAAAGACAGAGAATTGCATAGATAAACAGGCAATACCACAGAGATCAGATACAAGGACAAGTTCCATCAGGTTATGCACGGTCGAATTGATCCATCGACGACGTTGAGACAAGAGGACCTTGAACTCGTCAGGAACTACAGTCTTACAGCGAGCCTGAGGGACAAACATCATTTGTCGCTTAGGGAACGTACGGAGCATGAGCGTTGACAGGAAACGATCTTCACCGAGCAAGAGCAAATTCTTTTCGTGCAACGTTGTGACAATATTTTGATTATATTCAAGAATAATATCTGGATTGGCCAAGATGGGCACCCATGCACCGTTCTTGGGGGACTTGATACGGTACATACTGAAGCAGCCTGGTAGACAAGTTACGATACCAAAGAGAGATTCAAATGATTTAGCATAGTGATGTGAGATGTAATATTCAAAGACTTGAATGGCCGTCGTGACTTTAAAAATAGACTAGTTTTTAGTTTCGGGTCATCTGTTATATGTATATATGAATCCTTACATGATGCTCTCTTATTTGCAATTCTTGTTTCACCACAGAGACCCATGATGGTAATGTCATTTGCCATGGCAGCTACCATATAAGTCAATGCATCGGGTAATACCTTGGTATCCGCGTCCACCTAAACAGAATATCAATATGGGTGTGAATTTTTTTTTTTTTTTTGGTTGTGGTTACCATCAGCACTAGTTCAAATTTATCAGGTGTGACACCTTTCAGCAACCATGTCATCTTCCAAAAGATTTCATAATCGAGTTCCGACAAACGATCGTTGAACAAGACACGTTGGAAGAAACTCATGAGGATAAGCTTTGTATATAATGTTAGTTACATTTTAAATATCAATACATCCAACTGTGAGGGTTTACCTGGGAGTCACGTTTACCACGATTACCAGCCTTGGGTGCATTGGCTTCTTCTTCAGTACCGCATTTCACAATGGTTATACAAGGCACGCCTTTATAATGACCAGCGTACTACATATAATAGATTAGAAATCAACAACGTCACATAAAAATCACACATACCACTTTAGCCATATTCAATTGCTTTTCACCATCAGCAATAGCCAAATATGATGAAGGCTTTGGATTGGACATGGTAGGATCGAGGTCCATCATGCTAATCACAATATCGGGTGTTGATTTTGTTTCGCCTGCACCTGTAATCATACCATCTGCGATAATAAAGAAAATCTATTGGGGAAAAAAAAAGTGAGTTGAGAGGGAGGGATAGAGAAAGGATCTATGTTACCTTGTGTTTCTTGGAATACGTCGTTTCTGCCAAACTATCCATTGTCGTTCTAAGCCCCTCTTCACCTTCCGAATAACAGGTAACGAGCATGACCGTATAAAGCTCCGTGGTCACAATATCGGAGCGAGCACCGCCTAGACCCACTGCCGAACTTTGCTCACTCAGCGCAGGCGTAGCACGAGATGAAGAGCCAGAACCAAGGGATGTGGTCGAGTTTTGAAGTTGCATTGGTCCGTAATTGTTGTAGGGTCCTGGGATATGATTTGCAGGATCGTCATTACCTCCCTTAATCGAACGCCAAGCCAGCCAGTTGGAACGACCGCCGGGTTTGATCAATCGACTCGAGATAAACCATTGAAAGAGGAGGGCCATACAGTAACGGACGACGATCATGGCAATGATGACAACCAACATCAAGTTCATGATGATCTTGTCTGCAATACAACCTGCTGTCTCGGTTTCCATTACACCTACTCGATAACGTGCTTCCAGGCATCGACGAGCTGCCCGGCCGTTGGGAGTGTTCAAGAGGGCATACGACAGGTCGGCTGCCAAGTTTGAACGGATCGCACGGTCGACGGCTTCGCCAAAGGGAGGTGTTGTGAATTGTAAGTAGCTGGTGAGATTTAAGACTAGAATGGGTTTAAGAATTTCTTGTTTCTTTTTTTTTTTGTTCTTTGGTTACCTGAATCGCCTAGTAAGGCTAGTGATTGACCAGTGATGGAATGTTTATTTAAATCTTCCCAATCGAATCCAAGAACACCATAACGAGAATGATAAAAGGCCTGTAATTCAGCAAGTGACAAACAGGTATTGTTAGGTGGAAGCATGCCGCCACCATATGGATCAATCAGCTGACAGGCAGGCAAAGTGTTGGGAAAGCCTCGACAGTAGCCTCCAGTATCGCCATCAAAAATACCACTGAGTTCAGCATTTTGATAATCATTTGTCAAATTGAGACCCTTGGTAGCAAAGAATGACTTCAACGCATCCATCGGATAAATTTGACCAAAGACGCGCGGGTTCTCATGGTACACTGGTATGCGTTGACCGTCGACGACTTGGGAATAAGGAGTGTTGGACGCTTGTGACGAAGGTGGGCAAAGTGCTCTGTTCAAGCCATAGGTGATAAAGGCCAGTGCACCACATAGAATCAAGATAATATAGCACAGTGAAAGCTATTTTTATCTCATTTAGACTCTATATTCCGACTATTTTTTTTTTTTTACCTTTTCTCTCCAAGCCTGTTGCACCATTGGATTCCTTTTTCTTAGACATACACGAAGAAACCAATTAGGAATACAGCAAGTCATCAAATAAGCCAACCAAGCCCACCAGCTTGTCAACACCTTGATCTTTTCTTCGGGTATATTGGCGTCATTATTTTCCTTTTTATTGTTTTCTAAAAGAGCCATCTCTTGTTGTTGTTGTTGTTGATACATTTTTTGCTGTTGTTGAAGTTGATGTTGTAATCGATTTGGCATAGGATAGTTGGAAGGTCTTGGTGGTCTCATTCGTTGTTGTTGCATTTGTTGTTGCATCATTCTCTGTTGTTGAGAAGGGGACCGAATCATGCCTGGTCTTGGTCTTTGTCGTTCAGGACGAGACAATGAACGAGAACGGTTCATACTAACACGACGATAAGGACCTGTAGCAGTTGGTGGCTGATTAGGTACCATAGGTTGTTGTGGGTGATGATAAGGTGGTCTCATCGGTCGACCTGTTCTCACCTGTGATTGTCTATCTGGATGATGTCTATGAGCAGGAGGACGAGGACGAGAGAGATGATCCATATTATACTGTTGTGGTGGAATATTTGATTGTCTATATTGGTTTAATCTAATCTGACTTTGTCTCATCTGCTGCTGCTGTTGTTGTTGTTGATATGATAATCGGGGATCAGGCGAACCTCGGTACATGTTACTATTCGGTCGATGATTATTTGACATTTTTTTTTATGTACTTTTATGTACACAAGAAAGAAGGAAAGAAAGAAGAAAAAAAGAGAATAAAGAAAAAGATGAAATGGAGGAGAGGGAAAAAAAAAAAATAAAAAAAATAAAAAAGGGCTGTGTATAAATAAATAATAATTTGTTTCTATTTTCAGCTCTTTCTCTGAAAGGAAAAAGTTTTTTTTTTTATTGTATGACTTTTTTTTATTTGCGTCAGCGTCCCCTTGAAATACACTGTGTCACTTAGACAAGATGTGCTATTTGAAAGATTAATCATTTATGTTCATCGTTATACTATTATATTATTTACCTTCCATGGGACAAAGTAAAGGTGACTGATCATCTACAGTAACTTGATGTAATCTATGTCTGTATCTATATTCCACCATCAATTGTTTCTTTTCTCCTAAACAAGGATCATAGAAACCAAGAATATGTGTCTATTAAATATATTATTATTATTAAAAGTCCTATTTTATATCACGATTTTAAAATACCTTTGAGTGACCGCTTGGTATTGTCAATCGAGACTCATGAACCAATGTCTGAATGACCACTGTCACATCGATCTGTTCACTCTCCTTGTTCATATTGCCATAGATAGCCTTGACAATGACCAACCCGTTATTGTTTTCTTCTTGTCTTTGCTTTCTCTTTGCAACGTCTTCCATTAATGATTGTGCGTCCAGAGCTTCTCTCTTTCGATTCTCAAGGTATTCTTTATGTTGTTCTCTTAACTGTTGTACTTTTCTATTTGGGACTATTAGTTTATCATCTATCAACCCATTTCTCTCTTACTCTTCTATCCTTTGTCGTCGGATTGGTTTTAATATCCACTGGTCAACCACAATTGCAACAGTTGCAGGTACTACCGCACCGAACAATACCAATTTAAGATCAAATTCGGGTGAGAGTATAATGGGCACTGACACCTTTTGGCCAAGACGAGAGACCCTTAAATAAAACCCATGGTGAGTTCCCCCCCTTTTTTTTTAATTATTATTCGGTTTTACCTAAATTTGACAATTACACCCAACGCCAATCCACATTCCAACGTAAATCCAATCCTTGCATGTTTGGTTACTTTATGATCACTACCAACACTGGCAGAGATACCCCCTTGTGTTGATAAAGTACAACTGACTTGAAGTTTGCCTTGATGGGGTAATTTATAGCTGTATTCACCTGCAATATGGCTTGCCATAACACCTGCCTATGGATCAGATGAGTCATTTATTTAACATCATTTATCTATTTTACCTGGAGTTCTCCACTGTAATTACCAGATTTATTCATTCCAGCCATTCCAAGTGCCACAGACGATTTATCCATCTTGCGCGACACATCTCCTCCCCATCCAAAAATGGAATATTCGCCTGTGCGGTAAGTCAGATAACCGGTGGTTGATGTGTACAATCTACGCCCTGCGGTAATAGACAGGATAGGTGGATCATAGATTGAATTACACTGCGCGGTTGTATTGATAAAACTACAATACATGTTATTGCTTTTCTTTATCATATCTTTTTTTTTTACCTGTCAGAAGAGAGAGAATAATATGTTTTCAATGAAACGAGTCTTGGCTTGAGTAATGTTGCTGTCAACTAGTAAGATATCAAGTTTAGACTCTTAAGACTTGCTCTCTCTTTCTCTTTTTTTTTTAATACCTCTCCTGATAACTTGGGCGAGACTGTATGTCGAATTGTACCCATCAAATTACCACCTCCCATTCCACCTCTCGATAACATGGATCCACCCAAGACAGCGATCGTTTGGGGTCCAATCTGTGTCTGAAACGAGTGTCGCATGAACAACTGTTGTACCTGCGTCTGAGTGATTCTCTTTAACGGTCCATGACGTCTTTTGGCAGGTATGGATCCTAACCCAGCAAATGCAGGTGGTTCATATGGATCAAATACTTGACTGGCATCCAATGTCAACTGAAGGTCGCTGCGTGATCGTACGAGGTTTTCAAGTTCTTGTTCTCTCTTTTGTTTAGCCTGCTTTTCATATTCTTCACGAAGCTATTATATACATGGTCAGATAAGCCCTATTTGTGTATATATAATACCTCTTCTGTTGTCTTGTATCTAGGTCCCACATCCCATGACGCGTTCAATCCTTCTTCACCGTATGTGTCATAGATGATACGTTTCTTGGGATCACTCAAGACTGTACATGTTTAATTATTGTTGTTGTTTTGTATATGTCAATATACCTTCATAGGCTTTTTGAATCACTTGAAATCGAGATTCTGCTTTTTTCTTCTTTTCTTCATCTGTATGTTTATCAGGGTGAAAGAATCGACATAATTTCTTGTAGGATTCCTTGATTTCTTCCTCTGTTGCCTACAATAGCAATGTCAGTGATCCCTTTTTTTTTAAAAAAAAAAAAGAATAAATGGAACAAGACCTTTTTTGAAATGTTCAATACGCCATAATAGTCAGCAGAGGAAGGAGCAAGTTCCTTTTCGAGTCTTTCAAGATCGTCTTCATCGGCAATCGCCTCTTCTTGGTCATGGAAATCATAAGGGTCCATTTTTATTTAGTTCTATTCTAGTGAAGAAGGAAGAGAGGAGGGGGGGGGGAATAAAGAGGGTGGGGGGAAAAGGGCATTAAAAATAAAAACGTCACGACAGCTGAATTGACTGGACTCTGTTTCCCATCTTGATATAAAGTCGAGTGATCCAAAAGGTATGATTGACCAAGTCGTCCAGAATATCAGAAGGAAGCTGTGATATGTATTTATCAATAGTGGATGCTTTGAGTGCCCATGCGATACTTGTATGGAATCTAGGTGGCTATTTTTTGAATGGTTTCAATTTATTCTCTGTGTTTTTTTTTTTTTTTTTTTTTTTTTTTTTTTTTTTTTTTTTTTTTTTACCTTGTAAAACACAGGCAAGTTATATTGTTCCATGACGTGATCAATACGTGCTTGACAAGCAGATAACTTGAAAGAGTTAATATAATAGTGATGATATCTATTGTTTATATTACTTGATTATATCCTTGTCCGATCTCCAATGTCAGAAAAGACCGTGTTGCTTCATCATTTGTCAATTGAGAAAGTTGAGCAAAGGATATCTTAAATCGCGACATATTCCTTAGCGATGTTTCAATCGCTCTACTGAATGGTTCCAATTGATGTTCCTTTAAAAATACGCATCGACTCAGACTGATGTGTTGTTCTTCAATCTCGTATATGTCTGAAGGAATATCTTTCCATCGATGTCTTTCACTGCTCAGATCAACTATTGGATTTAAGTAAAAATAATGCTTGTTGTTATTTATTTACCTGTGCAATAAATATGAGTGGCCCAGCTGTTTTCTTTGTGACGTACGGATCGTATCTTTCCTTGAGAATCCATTATGATTTCTTCCTTGTAGAAAAAGGAAGATAGTTTAGGTAGTTTATGCTCTACGACACTGTCTGTCTAAGAAAACAAAAATGAACCTATTATGTATATTCCTACCTTTCTTCCACAATTCGTTTACGCTTATTTACTGTTTGTTCCTCATCTGAAGACGATTCATAATCTACAAGTGAATTCATAAAGAGAAAAAAAAAAAAAGAAAAATGACAGTCTTTTGAAGAATAAGAATAATAATCACTTTTTATTTATACACTATTAACAAAAGGCGACGAAGGGGACTCATAATAAAATGATATAATGCGTTATTCTGTGGACAAAAAGAGAGTGAGTGATGCTCATTGTTTGTTCATTGGATGGAAAATCAAAATGTATGCATCCTATAAAAGAAAGAAAAAAAGACATGTAGGCAGAAAATGACTTCTTGAATACGACCGAGGGCTTTTTTATTTTATTTCTTCACTATTTTAGGCATCCAAGCTGACTCTGGTATCGTCTTGGCCCAATCTATAGACATAATGTTAATAAACTTGTGTGTATTCTCATAATATATATGTACCTGGAATTGCTTCTTCCTTTAATTCAATTCGACTCATTACTGATTTAATAAAATCACACGTTTCTGTATACATTTGTTGTTATTAAATAAATATGCACAATTCTATCTTTTATAATTACTGGCATCTAATTCATCCTTGGGGTCTAATTCTATTTCCATAGCCTCCTTTATTTCTTCTTCTTCTTCTTCTTCATCGTCTTGAGGTAATAGCTGATATCCAAAGGAGATCGTACTTTCATTGTCAGAATCAATTTGAACCACTATAGAAAGACTATAAATAAACAGTGATAACACACACATTTATTTATACATCATCTTATATTACCTTCATCAATTTGTCTTGTAAATTCTTCTATATCTTGTTCATCTTGTTCTATTTTACATTAAAAAGTCATCCTTTATTTCCCTTTGTTTTACCTTTTGGTTGGGTCATTTTTTTTGTTTTACAACTACACTAACTTAAAGAGAAACCAGTAAGAATAAGAATAATAAAAGTGACTGTGATTATATATTTTTATGTAATCTAATTGGTTCTGCTCATATGCACACACACACACACACACACACACACACGCACACACATATATATATATATTTATACACACACACACACATTTTTTTTAGGCCTGCTCTTAAAAATTCTCTCCGCTAATTTTTTTCGCCCTTCTCTCTCTTCTCTCTCTTTCTCTTCTCTTACTCTACACACTTTTAAAATGTATGCTTATAAAAAAAAAAAAAGACGCGTTCTTTAAAATTTCAAATGCTAATAAATTTTTTTTATTCTATTGCCTTTAACAATATACATACAATAGAAAATGGGAAAAGAAACTACCAAAGTAACTAGAAAGGCTGCTGCTAAGGACGATGAAGGTAAAAGACGTACTCGTCAAAAGAAGACTACTACTGGTCCCAAGCGTGGTTTATCCGCGTACATGTTCTTCTCTCAAGATAACCGTGAAGTCGTAAAGAAGGAAAATCCAAATGCTTCCTTTGGTAAGTTTATATTGTATTATTTCTATACGTTTATTTATTTATTTATAAAAAGGCGAAATTGGTAAACTTCTTGGTGAAAAGTGGAAGAATATGACTGACGAACAAAAGAAGGTAATAGTGTGATCCAATCATTTTTCCATCTTTTTATGCTTATATTCTCTATTAGCCTTATATTGAAAAGGCTGAAGCTGATAAGAAGCGTTATGAAGAAGAAAAGGCTGCTGTAAGTATTCATATAAATGTTGTAATAAGAAAATAAGCTGATGGCAACATCTTTAGCAATCTTAATCATTCTCATTATTACTCTTTGATCATCTTTTTGAAATAAAATTCCTCTTTCTCATATCTTCTTTTCTTTCTCCCTATATTGCACGTATTCGTCAAAGAGAGAATAAATAATTGATTCAGCCAATAAAAGTCGTGCTCATATATATATACACACACACATATATATATGTATTTATACACACAAACATCTCCTATTCCCCCCCCGTCTCTCTCTTCTCCCGCCCATCTTTCCCCTCTCTCTTCTACATGTTAAAAAAGAGAGAGAAAGGAAAGATACGGAATGATTCATTGAATACACAATCATGACTCAGCACATGAGCAAAGGTTTCATCATCTACTTTACATATCTTTATTTTTATAAACTTTTTATAGTTTACAATCATATCATGAAAATCCCCTTCTTCCCCTTTTTTTTTCATTAAGGCTGGCTGCAGCAAGAAGTTATGAGGTGATGCTGTTTACGTGTACAGTCTGACCGTCTGAGACTGAATATAATTTTGAATATGTTGAAAAACACGTTGAAATGCTCTTGGTCTAAAGCATACACACTGTTTGTATTTTAATAAAGGAGAAAGGGGGAATAGTCTGTCATTGCTTTTTAATAAACAACATAAAAAAAAGAGAGAGATAATCTATCATTGATAAACAATCACAAGTTGGCAGCTTAGCAATACGATAAAAAACCAGCCAGCCACACCGCTTCTATTTTGGTGTCATCAAAACTTCATAAAAATTTCGGTTAATGTGACCGTCTAACTCAAACATGAGAAAGTGAGTGCTGTAAAAGAACTAAATTGCAGCTAAAAAACAAGAAAAAAAAAGGCAAGAGTATGTTGGATGATTTATTCTCATAAGATATGCTGTGTGTTTATTGAACTAAAAAAAAAAAAAAAAAAAAGTGCACATTAGTAGCACATGCCAAGTTTTTCCTTTGCCAGACCGTCTTTGCGCGCGCACAAGTCCCCGCTGGATATTGAATTTGGAAAGGAGATAAAGGATTTTACCCTAAAACTAGACGGTGCTATTTTTTTTTTCTGGACGAATCAAAAGTAATTTTTAGACACTCTGATCCCTCAATATGACATTTTAAGGACTTTAAATAAAACAATTGTTAAGGGAAGTTGGACCAAAAGGTAACTTATTCAGAAAGTTTTTTTTATATTAGACGCTCTCTTAAGACTGGTGAAATCTCTAAATGTTAATACTTGTATATAATAAAGTTATTCCTACCTTTTCAAATTGGTTTAGCACACTTAGATGATATATTTGAATAAATTAAATGGCCATTCCTATCACAGTGTTGATATATTTGCTGACAACACTTCTCTTTATATTTCTTTTTATCTACCCTACAATCTATGTCTGTTTTTTCTTTTTACTTTCAAACAGTTGCATCCATAAACAAGCCATAGTCCATAAAAATTGATCTACTCTATTCAAGCGTTTACTTTGATATATAATCTGACTATGTCTGTAGAAGCAGAACAGGTAAATCGGTTGTGAAAATACTCATATGATACTTATCTAAAATGTAGTCCAACAATACAACATTTTCCCAGTCAGAATATCGGCGTATAACTACAATCAAAACATCGTTAAATGGTATAGGTTGGAAGGAGGACTATAGGGCCACCCTAAATGAATTTGTCTGCAGCGTAAATGATCTTGTAGCTCACGGGTTTGCTTTTGCAAAGTTCATATTTCTCAAAGAATTTAACAAAGATGGTGAATTTGACTTCAATAAATATGTAACAAAGGCATTTTTTCAAGAAGTATTACTGGCACTAGTTGATCGTAAAACCAAGGAAGGAAGACTCGGTGAAAAGACACGAGATATCAGACAATTAATAAACACTTATAAAGACGAATACATCCAGGTGTCAAGTTATATACCAATCACACTGACTAATGCTCAACAAATTGCACTTTATGAAGGGATCAAAATACATACAGCATACACTAATAATGTCGCTCAACATTTTGGTAATAGACTCAGAATGTTCTTAAACCTAATATCAAACAAAAAAGAGAAAATTGAAAATATGACTCAAGAAATGAAAAGCAAAGGTTTTACGGATGAAGAAATCAAAAGTTCAGTAAGGACCCATATTACCAATGTGTGTACCCAGCTCAAGTTGAATGTTTCAGCAAAGAAATTCCCTGATATTCCAGCCAATTTTCTAGATAAAAAGGCGTTAGAACAACTACAACAATTTCTAGATGTTTATCCAGAGCACTACAAATTCAAAAAAGACTCTATCTATTATGATATGAAATCAAGTCCACAAAATCATTTACGTGCATTTTACACTTTGGCAAAACTTTGTGAAGAAAGAAAGAACAAAAGTTTTACTTGTTTTCCATTACGAACATCTTTTGTCCCTTGTTATGTCACAATTGACGCCAAGATTTTGAATTACCACATTCTTAAGCGCAAGAGCTTTCCTGTTGGCCAAAAACATGAACTGTGGAGACAAGTCATCAATTATGATTGTAAGGCAATCAAGTGATCCACGACAATGAATTTTGAAGGAACTTTAGATACCGATGGAGTTGGGGTGTCTTTACTCAAACAAAACTTTAGCCCTGATCGTAGAGGCACGTTGAATGCTGAAAGAAAGCCCTTAAAAGCTGATAATGACGAATTCCGCTATCTAGAAAGCCCGTCGAAGAAGGAATTAGACAATACTTTAAACAAATGTGTCCTGATTGATCCAGGAAGGCATGACCTCTTATTTTGTATGCATGAAGATAGTTCAATAGAAGAAAAGAAGCTGTTTCGCTTCACAAGAAATCAGAAATCAGTAGAAACAAAAGCAAGACGTTTCAATAAGCTTCGAAAATTTATGAAACCGGCTTATATTCAAGAATTAGAAGCAAGTCTATCCAAAATACCAGCAGCAACTGTGGATCTTGTCAAATATACCAAATATATCAAGCGTCGATCTAAAGTTTCACGACCTTTAAAACGGTACTACTCTAGTGAAGGTGAATTCTTGGATCGAAACATCAGCCATGTTTACGAAGATAGTGATGAAGACGATCCAGCTATTGGCATAGATGATACTTCCACCGCTACTGATAACATTTGTCCTAAACCAGCTTTTGAATGTAAGAAATCAAAAAATAAACTTGGAACCTATCTCTCCAATCTTCGTTACATTCATCAAGAAAAAAACACCCAAATTCAGCTTGCAGAAGACGATATTACGCAGCTTAACACCGTAATACAACAAACCGATGAGATTTTACAAAAACCAGAAACTACAGAAGAAGGCTTCGAATCTCAAATCAGTATAGTCAAAAATTTAATTGAAGAAACCAAAGCAAAGCTGCCTACCCTCAAATTTCGAAAAATGAAGCTCCAAAGTACCATAAATCGGCAACAATCTGAAAAAAGGTTAGCTAATGCTTTAAAAGCTAAACTTGGAGAAGATGCTGTTCTTGTCTTGGGTAACTGGTCTGCCCCTCACGCGAAATTCCACGAACCAATCAAAGGAAAAGGAATGCGAAAGATGCTCCAAAACGAAGGATTTGAAGTCTTACTCATAGATGAATTCAATACTTCAAGCATCTGCCCTGAATGTAACTCGGATTTAAAGAAATTCAAAACTATAGAAAATCCTCGACCATATAGAAGAAATAAGATGCTGGAGGTTACATGCCATGGTTTGTTGAAGTATGAATATCGTATACAGATATTAGTAGTAGGCATATTTCATCTCACTCTCATATGTTTGTAGGTGTGTTAACAAAGATTGCTTGAAGATAGAAGAGAAAGACCGAGTATGGAATCGTGACCTTGCTGCTGTCCTCAACTTTCGCAAAATTCTCTTTTCGCTTCGAGAAACAGGTGATCGTCCAGAAGCTTTCAACAAAAGTAGAAAGGATGGAAATCGAAAAAGAAAACCTCCCACCAACGAAAATAAAAGAACCAAAAGAACCAAAAACAATCCCGCCTCAGTTATCGATGAGGCATCCACAGTACAGGGTAAGTTAAGCATCTGAAAATTATTTTCATTCGTCCAGAAAAAAAATAACACCATCTAATTTTAGGGTAAAATCCTGTAAAGGAACGTAGATTTTCACGCCAGCATAGTTTTTCTTGTTTAGACATGCACAACCGCCTTCAGATGCCCAAATCTATTGACGATCCACTTTCCTACCTTTTGAACCTTTTACCACCAACACTTCATACCAGGAAAGTAAGAAAATCAATCGATTCTTGGATCATTCGTTGGCCTTCCATATGTGCAATACTACTCGAAATGGACTACTTAGCTCATTCGCAGTTCCCTGAAGCTTCAAATCATCTTGGTGAACCCTTTGTCAAACGCCTTTGCTACATTCAGCAAAAATTTTCAGATAGTCAACTATCATCTCTAATACACAATACTTTTACATTTTCCCTTTAATCCCAAAAGGGTTTTTCATTCCTTTTCCACAGCGACCTGACCCGGGCAATACAGCATGAAAATGCTATGTGCTCATCGGTCATTAAAATTATTATCAAATAAAATTATTCTTAATCGTAAAGGAACGTAGAAAATTTACAGCACTCGTACTTTAAATTCAGACAGTGTTAGTTTTTTTCTGGATGAATCAAAACTAATTTTCAGATATTTGCTTACCTTTTTTGGATAAAATAAAAAAGGAAATTCAGATATAAAAGGAAAATAATTTCAGACAATTTTAAAAATAATTGCTCTTTTTACCTGTAAAATCTTTAAGCCAGCGCTCCACCGGAGTGGAACAAGCCAACCACATTGGAGGTGACGCTTTGTCTTTTGGAGACATTAGGTCGACCATGACCATTCCAAATAGAACGAGCAATAAGAAGCATGTTCTTAGAGGCCATTATATCGCAATTCCAAAAAATATTGCAAGTGTTGCACTTCAATACTTGATGGATCTTTTTGACATCCTCACCTTCTCCACACTTCAGATTATGTAGGCCTTGATTTAAGCAAGAATTACCGGCTTATAGAGACATTGTTTAGAATGTATGATCTATGATCATTGTTATACTAACCTTAGAGGTTTTGTATTCATTGATATCGAGAAGTAACAACTCTCCAAGTCCTTCTCTGCGCTTTAGTTGTCTATAAATCTTGTTGGAGACGCCATGTCGAATACCCTTAAACTTAATATGGTCTTTGTTTCTCAGACCGTCACCAAAGATAATCAAAGGCATTCTTTTGCGGTCGCCTTCTTCAAAACGGGTTTTGTTCTTCCTTCTGTAAGATACGAATGATGCTTAGATTATACTAAAAAGAAAAAGAAAAAGAGTATATACCTTTCGGATTGTGGGATAGTAAGTGTGTGTTCCTTTTTGTATTTTTTTCTTCGTAATTTGTTGTATTTTTTGCCACCATTCAACAATATATTTACGCTTTCTTGGGGCCCAATATAATTTAGCCATTTTAGCTTTGCAGTCTCAACATTGTAAAAGTTCAATAAGGCGTCCATGTGTTGCAGTATATTCGTTAGATATAACGTGTATCGTTGAATGGATGCAGTTTTCGGCAAAGGCATATCTGTTTCGATTCTTTCAATACCTAAGCTTTTTTTTACGACCCTGCTGTACTTTCTGACGCTTTATAGTTCCATCCATATTGTAGTACTCAGCAGAGAACAGGCGGCGTACGTCGGTGCCTCCGTGATAGGAGACAAAGGCATCCTTTCTTCCTGGGTCCACAGTACATGGACGGAAATATTTATCTACTTCGTCGGTCGTAAAACTACTTGGCTCTAGAGAAACATCATTTGCTGCTGGCAACGGAAGCACTTTTCTACAGAACAAGACTCTACATGTATAACCATCAGTGTACATTCCACTAAGAAACATACTTCCTGTTTGCTCGGGCATATTGTTAAGCTCTTCCCGACTATATGATTATAATTAATAACTTGAATATAAAACCATCTAACAGTGATACCTTCGAAATCCCAGCTTTTCAAAATCAAACATTTGGAAGAATTGTCTTCGGTTATGATCAAATGGAGACTCGTTGATTTGCTTTTCTTGTTTTGCCTCGGGGAAAATGCCTGTAAGGTTCTGAGCGTTGATGTTTATAAATCGCCAGCCTAGTCCGGGATTCGGAAACAAACTAAAAAGTCTGGGAGGTACGAACTTACTGACACTGTCTTTAGCATCTTGAGAAGATTGAGCCATATTCAAATTTTCATACTTTTCTAGAATATGCCTTAAGACAGATAAAATTTTGAAAGGTCCATTATTTAAGCTGACTTTCGACACTGGAAGCGTGGGCATACAATTCTTCATTTCTAGAATTAAGGGATTCAAAAAACTGGAAAGACTAGAAGCCACTTCCGAATCAAAAAGGTCAAGTATTTCATCAGTTATAGAGAATGGTTCAGAACATACGAGTACTTCATCGTATACACGAGTATACACCAAGTTTTTGAGGCAACCAACCTTTACATTCTAAAACACGCAGGTTAATATGAATGCATTAGACAACTTTTTTTTGTTTTGTTGTCGCTTACCGGATACTTCCTCTTCAGGGAATAGATGAAGTAATTACATATAATATTTTCGAAATTTTCAATACAGTAATTATCATAACTGGTTGCAACAGTTTTGCAGGTAGTTGACAGAGATTGTCCGTAGTTATTTAGTTCTTTTGTATCTGAATTTCCTTTTTTATTTCGGCCAAAAAAGGTAAGCAAATGTCTGAAATTAATTTGATTCGTCCAAAAACAATAAACATTGTCTGAAGGTGTAGATACCATTGAGCTGTACTTGCGGATCTATAGACATTGGAAATCCTCTTCATTATAAAAAAAAACACGATTACAGTCTATATGCTTGATCTTTATAAGTTTTAGATAAGGAGACCGTATTCGTAGGATAAAGCCTTTTGGTTGAGCTCAAGATTTGTGGTCAAAGAGTAGATTGATAAGATTATGATAAGAGTCAGCACTTGTGGATCCAAAAGAATCATTCCTAACTGCACAACACTTATTGCTTTGAATAATAGCGGAGATAAAGTCAATAGGACAAACATTTTTTATGAGTAACGAGGGCAATTGTCTCGTAAAACCAACCAACCATATGCTATCATGAACCAATCTCGTTGTTTATAGTCAAACTTGATTGTGAAGAGTATGCAGATCATTGATTAAAGTGAAATCCTGCAGCTGGCCACAACTTTTAACAAGCGTTATTCATATCACGTTTGTACGTTAGACACAGTATAAAAACATGTGTATGTGCTTTAATGTCTTGCTTACTGATCACTTAAATCTATTCTCGTACCGTATAAAGCTTTATAAGAATACAAAATGAATTGTAAATGACTAATTGTGAGCAGTTTAAGGGTACTGCTTGACATTGACACTTTTCTGGGACAAATGAAAAAGTGTATTTTTTTAAAAAAAAAAAAAGACCAGCGAGCTTTTACTTTGTCTGGGCCAAATGCGGTGAGAGGGGGAGGGGAGGTGTGGCTTTGGCCGAATTTTTGGTTCAGATAGGACGACCAGCTTGTCAGTATTCACCAATTTTTTTTTCTGTAGTGTGTTTGTGTATCTGTCAAACAAACTCATAATTGCCTTCCTTTTTTTACAACACACACATACACACACATAAAGAATGAAGGAGCAAGTGATTGACAACACACCCAAGAAAATGTAATTTAGAACAAACAGAAAGAACAACAGCCGGGCTAATCATGTCTTCATATAGTCGTTACCTTCAGTTTGGTGTTTTATCACCTCAAAACATGGTAAAGATTGCCGAATTTGAAGTCACTCAGCGCGATCTGTATAAACCAGAGAGTCGTATTCCAGTGAGAGGAGGTGTATTAGATTTGCGATTGGTAAGATTGATGGATCTTTGAAAATAAAAAAAAAACGATTCATCATTTCCTAGGGTACAACTTTGAAAGACGCTGTTTGTGAGACTTGTGGACAAAAAATGCAAGAGTGTGCTGGGCATTGGGGGTATGTCAAGCTCGTTTTGCCCATCTTTCACGTAGGCTATTTTCGACCTGTCATCAATATTCTGCAAGAAATTTGCAAGGTAAATCCCCTCTTTTTTTTTTTGCTCCGTCTTGTATACAATTATGCTAATATATACACGATTAGACATGTAGTAGAGTTATGTTGGAAGAAGCAGATCGACGTATGTATCTGAGAAGATTGAGAGCACCTGGCTTAGACAACTTGCAACGTAATAGAGTGTTGAAGCAAATCCAGGAAAAATGTAAAAAAGTGACTTACTGTATGCATTGTAATGCGGTCAATGGTGTCGTCAAGAAAGTAGGACCACTCAAGATCACGCACGACAAATATCGATTGAAGCGAGTAGCAGACGAAGCCGAGCAGTTTCGAAAGTCATTTGAGACCGCAGCCGCATCCATGCCTGAGCTTAAACCTCATTTGAGTAAAGCGCAAGATGATCTGAACCCACTGCGTGTGCTTCGACTCTTTCAGCGCATTTCTCCCGAAGACTGCGAGCTATTAGGATTAAGTGAAGAGCACGGACGACCCGAATGGTACATCTGGCAGTACCTTCCAGTGCCACCTTCATGTATTCGTCCCTCTGTCGTTCAAGAAGACAATACGAGTAACGAAGATGATCTGACAGCTAAATTGACCGAAATCATCTTTACAAACGCCATCATCAGAGCCGGCTTGGAACGAGGTGTGGCCGTATCAACCTTGATGGAGCAATGGGAATTCTTACAGCTTGCAGCAGCCTTGTACATCAATAGTGAACTTCCCGGTGTGCTCAATGCTAACGCAGGCAAACCTACACGTGGTCTCTGTCAACGTTTGAAGGGTAAGCAAGGTCGTTTCAGAGGTAACTTGTCCGGTAAGCGTGTTGACTTTTCTGGTCGTACCGTTATTTCTCCCGATCCCAACATGCGTATTGACCAAGTCGCCGTGCCTGAGCGTGTGGCCAAGGTATTGACTTTCCCTGAACGTGTGAATCGACATAACATCGACAGGCTTCGTCAAAACATTATCAATGGTCCATTTGTACATCCAGGCGCCAACTTTGTCGAAAAGGCCAATGGATTCAAACGATTTTTAAAGTTTGGTAATCGAGCGGAAATTGCCGCTGATCTGCAAATTGGTGATATTGTCGAACGTCACTTATCAGATAATGATGTCGTCTTGTTCAATCGTCAGCCTTCGCTTCACAGATTATCCATCATGGCTCACTTTGCCAAGGTGATGCCTTGGAGAACATTCAGATTCAACGAATGTGTCTGTTCGCCTTATAATGCTGATTTTGACGGTGATGAAATGAATATGCACTTGCCACAAACACAAGAAGCCAAAGCAGAGGCTATGGAGTTGATGGGTGTACGTGGCTTGTTCTTTTGTTAATGTGATGCTGATTCTTTTTTTGTAGGTTAAAAACAATCTTGTCACTCCTCGTAACGGTGAACCATTGATTGCGGCCACCCAGGATTTCATCACAGCATCCTACTTGTTATCGCACAAAGATACATTTTATACCCGTGGTGAATTCACACAAGTTTGTTCCATGATGGGCGACGCTGAACTCCAGGTCGACATTCCTCCTCCCGTTATCTGGAAACCTCAACGCCTCTGGACTGGTAAACAAGTGTTCAACGTCCTGTTTAAACCCAACAAAGAAAGCAAGGTGCTGTTGAACGTGGATGCTAAGACCAAGTCGTTTGTAAAACAGGAAGGTCGATTACCAGATATGTGTCCTAACGATGGCTGGCTCGTCGTTCGAAACAGTGAAATCATGTGCGGTCTGGTCGATAAAGCGATCGTAGGTGACGGTAACAAGAACTCGGTGTTCTATGTCATTTTGCGTGATTATGGACCGATTGAAGCTGCTAAATGTATGAACCGACTAGCCAAACTCTGTGCTCGATGGTTGGCCAACCGAGGTTTCTCGATTGGTATCAGTGATGTAACACCTGGTGAACGCTTGAGTCGTATCAAGTATAATGAGGTCGAAACAGCCTATGCCAAGTGTGACGAAGTCATTGCTAAATATAATGCAGGTCAACTGGAAACCATGCCAGGCTGTAACGAAGAACAGACTATGGAATCGATCGTGTCTGGTATCTTATCTGCTGTCCGTGGTGACTTGGGTAAAGTGTGTATGGAGGAATTAAACATGTATAATTCTCCCAGTATCATGGCTCGGTGTGGTTCAAAGGGTTCGCAGATTAACGTGTCTCAGATGGTTGCCTGTGTCGGTCAACAGATTATTAGTGGTACGCGTATTCCTGATGGTTTCCAGGACCGTTCATTACCTCATTTCTTGAAACACTCCAAAACACCTCCAGCCAAGGGTTTCGTCCGCAACAGTTTCTACACTGGTCTTAGTCCAACCGAATTCCTTTTCCACGCCATCTCAGGCCGTGAAGGTCTGGTCGATACAGCCGTCAAGACAGCCGAAACAGGTTATATGGCTCGTCGTCTGATGAAGGCATTTGAAGATCTAACAACACACTACGATCTTTCCGTACGTAACTCTGAAGGTGCCATGCTTCAGTTCTGCTATGGTGCTGATGGTCTGGATCCCATGACGATCGAAGGTGATAGTGTCCCTGTCGAATTTACTCGTAACTTGCGGCATGTCCAAGAAATCACGCCTCCTAATGGCGAAAAGGGCTTGTTACCATGGGAGATCAACTACATCACACAACAGGAAGTGCAATCTGAATTATGGCAAAAGAACTGTTTGGGCTCATTTATTGATATGGTTGTCAAGTTTGTGGACGAAAAGATTGCGGGCAAGCTGGCCAAGATTCGAAAGACATATGGCTTACAACCAGGCTTGGCTATGCCAGATGAAGATTATATGGATATTGATATTGATGAAGATGAAGATGAAGTTGTCAAGCAAGTGGTGCGTAATCTCTTTGTCATTACTGAACGACAACTTCGTCATTACCTCAATGTATGTGTCTCCAAGTACATGAAGGCCAAGATCGAGCCTGGTACAGCCGTAGGTGCAATTGGTGCTCAATCTATTGGTGAACCTGGTACTCAAATGACGTTAAAGACTTTCCACTTTGCTGGTGTTGCTAGTATGAACATTACACTTGGTGTACCTCGTATCAAGGAAATTATTAACGCTGCCAAGGTGATCTCTACGCCTATCATCAAATGTGAACTCCATGCGAACCAAGATGTGAGAGCAGCTCGTGTAGTCAAGGGCCGTGTGGAAAAGACAACATTGGGCGATGTTGCTGTGTACATGGAAGAAGTTTATGAACCTAATGAGACATACATCTTGATCCGCATTGATCTGGATGCAATTAACCGCCTTCAATTGGAAACAAACCTTCACCAGATTGCACATGCTATCAAGACAGCACCTAAATTGAAGATGGGACAATTGGTAAAGAATATAACTAGTATATTTTTTCAATGACTTATCAAGATATAATAGGATGTCCAAACAAGCAGACCAGACATTATTCGTGTCTATGTTCATGCTAAGCAAGACGAATCTGTTTATTATAGCTTAAAGACACTGAAGCGTGCACTGACAAAGGTTGTTATCACCGGTCTACCTTCTGTTGTTCGTGCAGTCATTAGTGAAAAGCAAGGAGGCAAGGGTGCCAAGCAGTTGCTTGTCGAAGGTTATGGCTTACTTGATGTGATGACGACAGATGGTATTGTAGGTCATTTGACAACATCAAACCACGTTATGGAAGTTGCTGAAGTACTGGGTATTGAAGCTGCAAGGTAAATCTATTTTAAAATATTTATATACATTTGACTTATGCTTTTATAAAAATAGAACCACGATTATTAATGAAATTACATCCACCATGGACGCCCACGGCATGACTATTGATCATCGACACGTATTCTTGTTGGGTGATATCATGACAAGTAAAGGTGAAGTCTTGGGCATCACACGATTTGGTATCTCCAAGATGAAGGATAGTGTTTTGAGTATTGCATCATTCGAAAAGACAACAGATCATCTGTTTGAAGCAGCTCTATACAGTAAACGAGATGATGTTGTGGGTGTGTCCGAACAGATTATTATGGGTATGCCCATGTCTATTGGTACTGGTCTATTCAGATTAATTCAAAAATCACTCAAACCCAAGATTCCCACAGCAAGACCACTCCTATTTGATATTTAATACACTTTTATTCATAAATTGATAAATAAAATGATAATTTCAGACAACAAATGATGATAAAATAGTTTATAAAAGAAAAAGACCTCTTCTTGTATATCTTACAAGAAGGTGAAGCTCATTCTGTGTATTATTATACGCTGTCAAATTGGAAACAATGAAGAAAAGAGATCTTAATCGATATATATATATATATGTATATAATGCTATCTTTATTGGAGAGGGGATTCTTTTATGTGCACATATTGCGTGAAATAACAATATTAATTTTACATTTTATGAGAAAAGAAAAATATATTTAATGTCTAGGCATAGGTGGTTGTTGTGATTGTTGGTAACCCATTGCCTGGGGAGCCATAGACTGAGGTCTATAAGTAGGGTAATAACCTGAACCTGCCTTTGCAGGAGCCTCTTTGGAGGGGTCAAAGTAGTGAGCGGGTGGTGGGTTATTTGACATATCAGTGTGATAAGACATTTGAGATACAGTGTCATCATCTTCAATGGTCAATAATCCACGACGAGCTTCATCCTCTTCTGAAGGCACGACCGAGTGCACCAGATGAACTGGACCCATCTCACGCATCTGTCTTTCCTTTCGTTCTTTTCGCTTGGCTGCTCGAATACGCTTACGTTCATAATCTTCCCAACGCTTGAGAGGAACCTTGGACGGATCAAAGACACCGTCCTTCTTGGAGTGATCGTCTTTGCCTTCTTCACCTTCGACTTTTCTTGTTTCACCCCAAGAGAAATCGTCAAAGTGCCAAAAGGCATATACAGGCAGAATAAAGTTCCAGACGGGTAATGCAAAAAGGTAGACAATCATCCAGAGTAAGTAGACCCACTTGCGAGTAGTGATCAAGATGAGAAGAGCAGGCGAGAAGAGCACAATGATGAGTAGGATGAGTGGAATAGCCGTAGAAAAGCTAGTGATATGAGACCGAGCCATAGAGACGATCAAGACGACGGTCAGGACGATAGCTACAGGCAAAGTTAATGTACCAACTAAATCCATCATGACGACGAACTGCATGGAGAAACAGAAGGTACCACAGAGATTACGTACGAGAACAAGTTCGAACAAATTGTGAATTGTAGAATTGATCCATCGACGACGCTGAGAGAGCAAAACTTTGAATTCGTCTGGAACAACTGTCTTACAGATCGCTTGAGGAGTAAAGACCATCTTACGGAAGGGGAAGTTTCGAAGCATGAGTGTGGTCAAGAAACGATCTTCACCAAGCAAAAGCAAGTTCTTTTGATGCAACGTGTCAATCGTATTAGACGAGTATTCTTGCACAATTTCTGGTTTAGTAATGATGGGGACCCAATCACCATCACCCTTGCGTGCCTTCAGTCGGTACATACAGAAACAACCAGGTAAACAAGTGACACCACCAAAGATGGCTTCAAAACCTTTGGCCAAATGATGAGAAATAAAGTATTCATAAACTTGGATAGCTGTCACCCAAGAGTCTCGTTTGTTTGCAATCTTGGTTTCTCCACATAAGCCCATAATCAGATTATCGTTTACCATACAGTTGACAAGCAGCCTCATGGAACTAGCATAAACTTTGGTATCAGCGTCCACCTAAAAAAAGTAATAAAAGTTTTAATACATGTTATATGTTTAAAAAAGAGAAATTTACCATCAAAACAAGTTCAAAGTAGTCTGGAGTGACACCCATAAGGTATTGAATCTTTCTAAACAGATCATAGTCCAAAGGCGTCATGCGGTCATTATAGGTGACTCGGCTGAAAAAGTTCATCAAAATAAGCTGAGAGTCACGTTTACCACGATTACCGGGCTTTGGTTTTCCTTGTTCGTCAGGGTTACCGCATTTGACGACGAGGATCATTGGAACCTTGTGACCTTTACAGACATAATGGCCAGCGTAGACTTTGGCGCAGTTGTATTGCTTAGCACCAACAGCCACCGCAATATACTCCATGGGCTCAGGATTCTTCATGGATTCGTCGTCAAAGGTAATCAAACTCAAACACATGTCTGGCGTAGATACTGTTTCACCATGACCAGTGATGATACCATCAGCGATCAAAAAGAGCAATTTACGGTCATCTGGGTAATCTGTCATTGAGAGTGATTCGACTGTACCGCGGATACCTTCAGTGTTTTCGGAGTAACAAGTAATCAACAATACAGTATACAGATCATTACCCACTTCCACCTTTTTTCCTGTGCCAGCTCCAGCGGGCAGATTGCTGATACCGGAGTCCATACGCTGTTGCATTATGTTGGCCATTTCCATAGTCTCGTTCTTGAGCATCGTTGGAGATGAACTAGGTGCTGGTGGTGGTGTACGAGAAAGTTTGCGAGAGATGAACCAGGAAAAGATCAAGGCCATAAAAAAACGAGCCAAGACGATAGCCAACACGACAGCCAAAGAGCAAATTAAAATAATGGAAGCAACAAAACACCCTGTTGTCTTTTTGTCGATATGACCTGCACGGTACTTTTGCACTAGACAGTTGATAGCAGCCTTATACTCTGGCTTTCTGAAAAACAGCTTGGTGCCATCTCGTCCTCCTTCTGCCCATGAACTGTTGAGGATGGTACGAATGACCGCATCCAAGGGATCATTAAGCTGCGCTGTAGGATAGGCTTGAATATAAGGGTCCATGTTTAACACATTACCATCAATCACAAAAAAGTTGGTAAGATTAGCCGAGGCAAGCTGATTCCAATCAAAACCGACTTGTTTTGTACTATTGACCAGGCCGTATGTGGCCAAGGTGGCTGCTGATAAGTCACCAGCGATACAGGCATTTCCTCCAGGTGAACAAGGATTGAGGTTAACTGCTAAAAAAGTAGATGTGATAGAATTTCCAGTATTGATGCATTCGGGTATATTTAAGCCGTGGACGAAAAAATTGGTGACATCGGTACCTGGCACTTGAGCATAGCTGTAAGGGTTAAAGTTGGGACCTGGTTTTGCATTTGACACATTGAATTGCCAGCCAAGGATTCCGATCAAGCTACCTATAAAAAAGGAGTAAGATCAGTATCGTATTTTTAGAAACAAATAAAAAGCCCTTACCTGCGCCAACTGTGTCATTATAGGAAGCATAATTTAATGTGTTGAGAGAAGCCTCTGGTGGACAAAGCACAGAGTTTAAGCCAATGGTAATAAAAGCGACAAAGCCACCCATACAAGCGATAATGAAGCACAATGTGATTTTTTCTCTCCAGGCTTGTTGCATACCTGCGTCTCCCATCTTGAATGCCCTCAGCATAGGCGGTAAAGCCCAAAAGGTGACAATACGAGAGAATAAGACCCAAGGATCAAATAAACTTCGACTTGCTGTTGGTTTGCCAGTCAATAGAGGTGGCGGTTCTTGATAACGATCGGGACGAATCAGGGTGCGACCTCTTTGGATATTTGAACTTGCATTTGCGATTGAATTTGCGCCAGGAACGATACGTCGAGTAGGTGCTCGACCTAGAGTAGTCGCACGACGTCCGACGGACACCCCACCGTTATTAACGTTGTTGTTATAGTTGCTACTGTTATTATTGTTGTTCTGAAAGCCTCCATTATTATAATAGTAATTGTTGTCAGCTGGTGGTTGATAACCATACTGCTGTCCTCCACCACCACCATAGGGTGCATTGTATCCTGTGGGTGACATAGTTTGTTAAAAAAGAAGAAAAAAGAAGGAGTGGCAAAAGGAATAAATAATCAAATTATTTATTTTCAGAAAAAGGAGAAATCAACGAGTAAAAGGGGAGAAAGGAAAAGGCAGTAAGAGAAAAAAAAGAAAAAAGAGAAAAAAATTATTATGGCTGTTACAGAGAAGGGGGAGCGAGGGTTAAAAAAAGAATAAGCCCAGACAAGATAAATGACAGTTAAGACTATTAAGGAACCTACTTTTTCAATGCCTTCCCTTTCTCTCTCTCTCTCTCTCTCTCTCTCTCTCTCTCTCTCTTTCTTAAACTATTTGTCTTTCTTTTTTGTATTCATTCATCTTGCTATTTCATTGTCTTCTTCCTTTAAACACCTCTTTTTCGCTTTTGCTCTTCTTCCATTTAACCTTTTTTTTTTTATTATTATCTCATATTCTTTTTAGCTCTGCTTCTTTAATATACTAAAGTAGTACAAAGACAAGGGATCTCCGTTCTCAGTTTAAAATCTTTGCTTGGTATTAACTACGGTTCCTTTTCACCGTTTATCTCATTTTAAAGGCACATAACAACTATCGGTAGATTAAGAGGAAGGGCGAGGCTTTATCACTATTTTGTGCACTCTTGATCTGGCTTATATATGTATAGCCACATTGGCTTGTGATACTATAACTGATCATTTTTTACTCTGTTCTTTTTTAGTTCCTATTTCTTAATTCCATGTGGTCAATTAAAAATAGCCAGATTGATCGGATCTAAAATGGAAAGCTTGATAATTATTTGAGGGAAGGTTGACCAAATATGGAAGTATGAACTAAACATTTTAAGACCTGTTCGTGGCCTTAGCCTACTTAGCATTGAGAAGGGCAAATATCTTTTTCTAAAAGTTGGCTTCTTATTACCATTAAAACACTGCAAAGTAATGTTTCGAGAGCAGATCTTGGTAAGATGTTGTTGATTATGATAGAGTAAATCTCTCTTTTTCCGTTTCTTATAAATAAGTATATATCGTTTTACTCTCACTTGTTACTCTCAGTGAAAGGTAAATTGAGTTTTACAGCAGTGCTGATCGCCTTGGAGCCACTATTCTGTTCTTAAATTGTTTATTGCACACTTTCCATTTTAGTTTTTTTTTTTTTTTTTTTACTGTGAACTCACATCAATACATACAGAAAGTGACTCTTGTCCTTATTCATATGGAAATATTCAAGGCTGATCTCTGCGCATTGGATCTAATTAGAGAGGATATGACTACGACTTTGCAAGTTTCATCATATCTTCTATCACATTCAGGCGCACTTGTCTGGATAATACTTTACGCTGCTGCATATCAGAGTTTCACGTTGACAGGAACTTTGCCTATTTTATATTACAGTATCCACTTGTCCACCAATATAAAAAAAATAAGAGTAGTAATGCCTTTAAAATAGTGGTTTCGTATGTAGCTTATGGTCGTAACACTAGCCATCTATTTTGCATATGCCCTCTTTCTTTCTCTTTGCCTTTTCGAACATTGAACTTCGCCAAGAATTTTTCAAATCATACAAGTATTACCTAGAGACACAAAATCAGTTAGGTCCTTATGTTGATTGTTGTAGTTCAAATCAACAAGCAGCCTTTCTTTAAAATAGTACTCTTGCATGTTCTTTACAAACTCTATCAGTTCATGTTTTTGTTAATCTTTGCTTGTATGCCATACACAAAAGTAAAGACATACTTTGAAACTCAATCTTGTACGGTTATTGAAGGAAGGGTAAAGAGTTTGTTTGCAAGGAGTTCTTGAACAGTATGCTTATAGTAAACTCGGTCAAGGGGTACATTTTGGCAGTCTACTGGTTACACACATTCGCTCGTTTTCTAGTTTCTATAAACACCGAGCAAAAAAATTAATACTCTCAATACAAAAAACCAAAATAGTCTAGCGGCTCAATATACTCTTGCTTATTTATTTATTTAAGGGTGCCTATCATGAATCCAACAAGCAATGTAGTAACCAGTTAAAACGATTTCGTTGACCAATCAAAATCAATTTCGCAATTTCAAAATTGCAAGTTATAAAAAGCAAAGTCTCGAATTTTCTGCAGATAAGCTGAATCTTGGCATCTCTGGCCAATCGTTTGTTCCTTTCTTTTTGAGTCAGATCAGCCTTAACACGGTCGCCTTCCCCATGAAATTACTTTCCTGGGAAAGCGTTTCCTTCGATGATTTGAGGATAGCAATCTTGCCGAAAAGACGGCAGAGGGTGTGATTATAGGCTTTCTAGCTGCGCTTTATTCTCAGAAAAACAATAAAAAAATTCTTGTAATCTATACTCCTTTACATTTTTCTATGCGTGCGTCTTGGATGAGGAAACCATAATAGCTTGGGCGGAAGCAGAAAAACTTTCAATATAAGGACTGGATACCATATCTTCTATCGTCTTTCAACAACATTGCTATTTAATAAGTTAAGCAATCCGACGTGAAGTCCCTCGGCAAAAGGAAACTAACCAAAAGAAAAGGCAAGCACCACATGCACCAGAAAATAGGCTAATGCTACGGGTGTTACCTACATTGTCACTATAAAACTTTACACTATTAAAGCCTTCCCACATAACCTAAAGCTGTTTAGCTCACTCTCTCTAATATAAAGCACGACGTTATTAGAATTACACGTGAGCTGAGTAGTCTTTGTTGATCAAACTGGCAACATAAAGTTAGAATAAACACATCAATAACAACATTTCTTTTTTTTTTCTCTTCTTGAAAAGAAACAATTCAAAATGGTAATTTTATATAGTTACGTTTAGCGTGACGCTACGCATTCAATAGCTTTGCTGGGCAACATCATAAGTAGTATCAGGAGGCAGCGTCCGTGGTATTAGTCTAACCCTTTGTGTATTTTCTGGTGCATGTAGTATTTTCCTTTCCAGGTCGTTGCGGCCGCTGTACATATTTAAAGCACCACAAATTGCCAACAACCCATGAAGCTAGTGGCAGCAACAGCTGTCAATAACCCTCAGAGCAACATTTGCAACAACAAGGGCGAAAACGAGGTCAATAATGTCAATAATGACAGTGCTTCCGAAAACTATAGTCGTACATCAATTATGGCAATAATCAACTCTCTTTACTTCAAGAAAGTTCAAGCGAAGAGTTTATTTGATTATGGGTTTTACACGACACGACAGATTTATGATGGTCTGACAACTTACTTGCCTCGATTGCACGATCGTGTTACCTTTGGGGCTTTCAGTAAATTGATCACAGGCGCTAACTTTAGACCTAAAATCTCAACACGTATGAATGACAAGCCTGTTAATGACCGCCAACTTTATAAAATCAAGGAAAATGCAGTGGGAAACATCAACGAAACAACATCAGCCTTTCGGTAAGAGCTGGATAACCGTGGCCCAAATTGGGTCTTGGTTGGGTATGTTCGAAAGTCTATTACCAAAGAATAGGATGAAAATACGACAAGGTTATTGCAACTGATGATCAACAAATTGCAAAATCGTTGTTTTTGTTTCCGAATCTATGCTTCTCCAAATAGTCCAGCATCCAAGTCTATCATGGAAACGGAATTCAATATGAACAAAAGAAACGTCAACGTAATGGATAACCTAACTGTCTGTGACGGCAACGCACAGCAGATGGTGCATTTTCTGATGCACATCACAAAATATGTCCAATTCTACGTTATATTTTATGCTGGACTGTTAAATCGACCGGATGACGTGGAATGTTTCCTGCGGTAAAAAAGAGAGAAAGGAATGAAAACGAGCCAATTCACATATTTTTTACTTGTACGCAACCATAGTGCATGCGTGATGGTGAAGGTTCTGACAATTGACGACGATTCCCATATTGAATCGATTGATCGATACGCGTTGCTGCATGGAAACAAAGAAAAGCTTCGAAAATTCAAATCTCGAAATGGCTGTATCAAGCGATCCAAGTAATGGTTGTATCCCTTATTGTTCTTTTATATTTATCCCGCATTTTATGTCACTCTCATATGTTTTATTCCGTATTTGTATCCTCTTTGCTCATTTTGTAAAAAATAAATAAATAAAATTAAAGACCTGGCTGTTTTTTTTTTTTTTTTTTTTTTTTTTTTTTTTTTTTTTTTTGACCAACCATTTGCTAAAATAATGAAAGAGCTTCTTGAATTCTCCCCTTTATTCACAATAGTTTTCAAGTACAAACAACAGTGACACATCTGTGATGATTGTGAATCGTGCTTTGCACTTGATGGTTCATTCCACCTGAACTTGACACCATACCATACCATTATGATCATCTATCCTACTTACATAAAAAAAGTATCTTTTCTAACAGATACATCACCAATTCGTCGGACCATGACAACTGGTTGTGAGAGATATAGCCAGTGGAGCGAAATTAAGTGACAGGGAGAACCCCACCGTCTAGCAGCCAGAACTAAGTGCTTCCATGGACGTCTGGTAACAGCGGAAGAAATGGTAGGCAAAGTGGGTCGAGAGGTTAAAATGATCCAAGTCATTGGCGATGATAATGGTAAAAACACTCATGTCATAAAGTTTTTCCAAAAATTATTGACATTGATGCCAAGAGTAAAATTCGCGATCGTTAAATTCTATTGTCACGTTTACCATTGGTTGATTTCGCTTGCTGACAAA